>JANHGC010007552.1:225338-236356 GCA_027560395.1 Boaedon fuliginosus
AATTTATAGGCCGCCCAATTCCCAAGGGACTCCGGGCAGCTCACAACAATAAAAACAATATAAAAATAATTCATCTTATATTAAAACCCTTAAAACCCTCCTCAGTGTGTTAACCCACTCCGGCCTGCTGAAAGAGCCACGTTTTGAAGGCTCGGCGGAAGATTAACAGGTTGGGGACGATTCGGATCACTAGAGGAAGATCATTCCACTTGTACTTAGAAACTGGATACAGTATTCCTAAACACTTTTATTTCATTGTAGCTATAGCTGTGTAACCTTTCTTCATCTAAGGTGGCTACATGGGACAGTTGCTAAAAATCTTACCAGGTATATAATCAGATGTTGTAGGTGATACTACAACAGTGGTTATTTCTAACTATATTATTTGATGGGGTGTGTTTGTGTGTCAACCTCATTTGTGTGAGACTGGTTTTTTGAAGCTCAGTTTTTTCCTCACTCATCCCATTTAATATTGATCATATAGTCCTAAAAGTAGATTGCCTAAGAAATTATCTGGCCATTCTCCTCTTTGCTGCTCTATTTCTGCTCTACTTTCTTCTTGCTATATGGAAATAATTTTAAATAAGATAAGCTGTTGCAGATAGAGCTTCTGCAAGGAAGATAAAGATGGGGAAACTTCCAGCTCCAAATCTCAGATGTTGCCAAGTCACCTGTATCTAGAAATGTTGGGCTAGCATTCACACTTGTATCTTTGTGTGTGCTAGAAGCCTTGTTGTGCCTGAACAAATGGACATTAATCCTTTCCTTGCTGTATCCATCCCATAAAATATATTGATTGACGATTTCTTGGTTATCAGTCTAGGAACGGAATGATGTATTCTTTTCCCTTTTTATGCATCAGAGAACTGCAAGGTTCATCCCTCTTAATAAGGCAGTTGGGAAGAGCAGTTCTTTTCCTTCTTTCTATGTTGCTGTTGATCTCTTTATGATTTTGTAATGGAGAAAGAAGTTTTGTGATTTGAGGCAAGTTCTCCTTATTAGTGGCTAGGAACCCAACCTTTGTCTTTCTTTATCCAGATCTGATGTACTCCTGGACATAGTAAAGGCAGGGGTGTGAAACTCGATTTCATTGAGGGCCACAGGGTTGTGTTTGACCTCAGGTTGCTGGGTGGGCACGGCCAGCTTGATGTCCGCTGTACCAGAGAAAACAGAGCAGCCGCCCCAAGCTCCATTTTCACTGGCAGAGGCACCGCAGGCTGGTCTTTGCTGTTTCCAGGGCTGCCCTGCAGGCCAGATCTAAGCACCCTGCGGGCCTTGAGTTTGACATCCCTGGTAAAGGAATAAAAAGTATGCCAGGGATGGAATCTAACTACATATCACTGTACTGATACTGGTCTAAGACCACAATAAACTGAAATTGGATTTTTTTTAAAAAAAAAAACAACCTGACAGAATATTTAAGAATACTCAAAGTGAGCCTAGAAGCATATTTAAAAAATGCCCATTGTACAGTACAAGAACACATACATTTGAAAAGTACTGCTATTCGCTTAGTAGATGCTTTGGTCTCATTTACGGACTGAGAGTGCCAGGTGCAACACAGAGCAAAATTACAGCTTTCTGCCCAATTCCCATTCACTCCAGGCTCAGAAGAGCAAAGAAACCAACCTCCATTATAAAAAACCTCACTGGGCTTTACAGCTGGAAGGCTACACAATTTCTTCTTCATTCACACTTAGGCCAGAAAGAGCTTTTTGCAGAACTATCTTGTTCTAACTATCTGTAACCCAGGAGACAAATCAGTGGAGACAGTGGAAGTAAAGGTAGACACTGAAAGGCCTGGGGAACCATATAGCAACACACCTCACAGCTCTTCCTCTTCTCTGATGCCGGTTACTTGTCATTGTATATGAAGCCTAAACTCCAGGGAAGGGTGCAATCTATATTATTTCCTTCCTTTGTTTGTATAGCAAGCTTCCCTTTGATCCCTTAACAGATGTATCCAGCTATCATTCTCATCATCCTAACCAAGGGAAGGATGGAAATTGCAGCCCAAGATATCTGGAGGCCCTCAGAAGGAAAAAAAAAAAGTTAATTAGTTATGTGGAAGGAAGTTAGATGGAGAGCTGATAATCTGCCCTGGCAACCTGTTGTCTTTCAGAAGGATTTGAACCTGGGTATGCTGTGCCCGGATCCAGTGTTCTCATCTCTGGTTGCAGCTCACTGAACTGGGACTAAAGCAGGGGGCCAAAGCTAATGGAGCATTCAAGGCAACTAGACATGGGCACCACATTTGTAGGGAGATACCTTCAGCGTGACCGCTTGCTTCTTCTCTCTTACAGAACACATCCCTGCTGAACTGCGTGAGCCCTTCTATACAGACCAATATGAACAGGAGCATATGAAGCCTCCTCTCATCCGCCTGCTGCTATCTTCTGATGTCTACTGCCGTGCCTGGTGCCAGGCCTTGCCTTCAGGCCCCGACGGCACCCTTCCCCCAAAGGATAATGCTGCCTTGCTGCAACTTTTGGCCCATCGAGGCTTGGTGCCCACCTTTCAAGACAAGCCTGTTAAGGAAGCTGATCTGCATCACAAACCAATCAAGCTGGTAAGTCTGGAGGGGAGGAGGTGGCTATGCTCCCAGAGGCAACTTTGATCTGGTACTGCCGGATAGGAGACGGTCTTTCCTTCAAATTGTGCAGTGGGATGATGAACGAGTGGTTCTTCAAATCTTTAGGTGGAGCAGATAGTAGAGATCCGAAGTGCTTTAGTACCAACTCAGAATTCCTTGAAAGGTTAATTCTGCTAATTTACTCAGATCTCTTGGGTTGTCTAGGGATAGGAGCTCAGAAATCTGGATTAGCTTGCTTTTATTTTGCTTAGTTCCGTCTCCTCTGTCCACCACTACATTATCATAAATAAAGAAGCTGGACTTTTTACTAAGCAAGGACTTCAGATTTGGAATAGGGTTGGCCTATACAGGTGGGGACATAACATCTGGGCATTTAAGCCTCATCTGTGATATTGATGAGAATGCCTCACAAATGGAGCTTCTGCCAAAGGAGCCCTAGTCATGCATGCAGTGGATCTTGGAGCAGATGGTTTTGTGTAATCCCAAAGGCATTCTGGTAGATGTCCTGCAGATAAGTAGAACTACAACTCCCATCAGTTGCAGCCAGTAACAGGAAGACACTAGCTTGAGAAAAGGATGGAGAAGAAAGATTTTAAATGAAGTGTTCCCCCTCCTATAGGTATGAAGCCTCCCAGCAGCATCCTGGATGAGGGTCTTGATAAAGTCCCTAAGAATGCCAGGCTGGACCTCAAATCACCTTACTGTTCCCGCCCCCCTCTGCTGAATATCAGGAGTGCCCCATGTGGTGCCTCAGCTTCAGGGTGGAGCCTTTGCATGCTTAGAACTCAGCCACCCCGTGGGAACCCCTTCCCTCCTCTTTTTCTGAGTGGGAAACATGAAGGTGTATCTAGAGCCACCCCAAAAGTAATTCCCCCCCCCCAGGGCTTAGAGTACTTGTTAGGGCTGAGGGTTAGGAGTTCCCCATTGGGGAAGAGAGGCGGGATATAAATCAAATAAATAAATAAATAAATAAATCTTGTTCCAGCTTCCTGCAGGCACCATATTTCAAAGTCTGATATATGTAAGAGCTAAAACGGATGGCTGGAGTTGACAGATGTGTACATCCTCATATAGGAGAGTTAAACATCTCTGTTTAATAAGAAAATATATAAGAATTCAGGTTTTGTTTAATATGGGCAGCATTCTGGTAATTCCCATTATGGCTAGAATGTGTAGAGAAAAATAAAAGAGGGAATAAATGACTTTTTTTCTGATTTGCTGCCCAAATCCGGAGTGAAGGAAAAGTGACTCTCTCTCCTCTCTATCTTTATAAGACTGGTGGGAATTCTCTCTTCCCTTTCTTTTCCAATGATATGTGTGGACACAAGCCCCAAAGGTGCTTTTCCAAAAGGCAGCTGGATTTTCTTGTTTTTTTTTTTCCTTTGAAAACATTTCACATCTCATCCAAGAAAGCTTCTTCAGCTCTTCGTCTTTTAGAAAAGCACCTTTGGGATAACAGTGACCTATGACCTCCATAGATGTGTGGACACAAGGTTTTTTTTTTTACAAAGTAAAAGGAAGTAGATATGTCGATGACAACAGCAGTGGAAGGCATCTATAAAAATTACAAAATGTTCAGGACTTACATTCTGAAAAAGCTGGAAGCCTTGTAGATTGCTAAAATTCTCTTCTTTGGCCTGATCATTGATGATCAAGTATCACCAAAAGAGTAATTTCTCTCAATTTTTCTGGTCAATGCTAGGATTGCACCCTGATAAACTTACTAACACCTATGAGAATAGGAATATCTGTCCACGTGCCAACAATTGTAATTCTTCTGGCTGGTGATCAGTATGTGGAAGCGATAAGGAGCATCCCATCTGTTGAGATCCTATCAGTAGGTGTCTAGTAGGATTGGTTAGCCCTGAGTTGATCTCACAGATTGATAATTGATTTTGCTTTGGGATTTTTAACAAGACTTGAAGCAGGGATGGGAGCTGCAATTAACTGCTCAGGGATGCCCTTCTTTTGCTAATCTGTTGTGAGATTTGCTAGCAGTGGATGAAGTTTGAAGAAATTATGGGGTGAGTCTTAATTCTGGTGAGATTTTGAGAAAGTTCTCTCTCTCTCCAATACTTTGCTTTGGATTTGATTCTGAATAAATGCTGTGGAAAGCAAAAGCAAGTCAGTACAAATTGTTACTCATTAATGCAGCTGTGTCTTTTTTCAGGATTATCAGGCTTGTGTGCCCTGCAATTCTGGAATCATCTTCAAAGATGACAGAAGTTGTGGATCAGCAGCTCTTTGAAGGGAATCTCATTGGCTCATTGCCAGCAAAATGTGTCACAAAAGATGTCGCTTGAGAGTTGAAAATGGCCATTATTCTACTCCCCTGGCCTGCGTGACCCAGTTTTCATGTGTTTATCCTGCCCTATCATATAGTCAGACCTGTAGAGCTTGGCTTGGGCTAGGTTTTGTGCCTTTTCCTTGCTGGGGAAAGAGACCCAACATTTGGGGCAAAGAAGTAAATGGGGATCAGCCTTTTACAGTGCTATGTATGCTTTTTACATGTTATCTTGTATCCAATCTCTTAAGGTTTGTTAAAAACAGCTTTGCCATGAAGAAAAAAAAAAGAACTTGTTTTCCTTCAGGTTTAAGTGCTCCTTTTCTGCTTTCTTCCTCCTTCCAATTAACTCTCCCAGGGTTTATTAATTACCTGGTGAATTTTTTTGCTGCTGAAGTTCTTTTTGCTGTAGTGTTTTAACATCTTAGGAAAGTCTGAATGTGATATAAATGTACTTAAGAGATTCAGATGTAACCCTTTTCTTATTTTTGCTTACTGAAGAGGAACCAGCTGCAACTTCAGGGCCAAATAATTTTGCAACAGCCCTCAAGGCAATATCAGAAGTTGTTTTTGAACTGTAATATTTATTATGATATAAGAGAGATGCTATGAAATTGATTTTTTCTCTTCTTGTCTTACCTACTCTGTTCTGGCTCTACTCCCATGTTAGAGTGTTGTCATTAGCATACAACTCAAAAGTTCAAGTGCCTTTTTTTTGGCTCAGAAAATGTTACAAAGTTCTGGCTTCTAAGATCTAGTTGCTGCCAGGCATCCACTAAATCCACATGCTCCAGTGGATTAAAACATAAAACCCAAATGCCTTTCTAATCCAACTAGAGGCCCCTGAAATCTGTAAGCTGGGCAGGAATGAATAATATGCTCTGCTTATTTTCTGAGGGACACATGGCTTCCAATACTGGAAGTAATGTATAACCCTTATGAATAATAATCATGAATTGCCCCGTTTTTCATTAATTTATCAAATCTCAAACCTTCCAAGTTTGAATCCTCAGCTTGTGCTAGTGAATATTGTCATCACAAGCGGGAACCGGTTAGACCCATCCAGTCTTTGACTTGCAATCTTCTCTTGCACATTCTTATATATGAAACTTCCCACTATATAAATTGGGTCTTGCTTCTGTTAAAAAGCCCTGAGCAAAAGAAACGAGTCCAGTTCTACAAGAAGTGGGTTTAATCAGTAGGCAAGGAATGTTCTTTTCTCAAACAGTTCACTTCCAAGACTTAGCATCCAACTGGATGTTTTTTTTGGCCTTTAATGAACAGAGATCTTCCTTGGTGCCACCCTCTTACTCCTAGTGAACCTGTCTTGATAGGATTTATATTGCTTAAATTCCCAGATTCACTGGCTGGGGATGTGGTCTGAAACAGATAGTAGTGAAGAAATATGTACTGGATTTCATTGTGCAGATCTATGATCCTCAGAGAGGAATTGTATATATGTTGTTTTGATAAAATATTTACACAATACTCATCTGGCTGGTTTCACATATGTAAAATTTAAACCTTTGTTATATACTGTGGATAAGAAATACATCATCTACCCCACGATGTCCTTCCTCTTCTTACCCCAGTTCTCTTTCCCCACCAGCCTTTTCTTCCTCACCTTTCCCAACATCTCTGACTCTTTTCTTGGCATTTTCTCACTCCCCAAAGAAATTATTCAAGGGTTAACACACCCATGTTTTCCATTTCCTTTTTCACTACAGAATATAAATCAATATTCAGCTTGCATAATCAGAATCTGCGCAGATTTTATGGTAACTGTAATTGCTTACTATTGCCTTCCTCATTCCCTGCAGAAACACATTTATTCTCCTTCCAAAAAACTTCCATAACTAACCCAGAACTCTGGAAGATGAAATCTCTCTCCCTTTGTCTGACACAGATACACACGCACACACACACACAGATACACACATGTGTGAGCACTAGTTCAGAGTCCCCCTTATTAGGGAGAGCTTACTCATTTGATCCTTGGTTTGCATCTAAGACTTGGGCTATGGAATAAAGTCACACCAGCTACAAATTCAGCCAGGCTCTTTGAACAAAACTATCTTGAACAAAACTATTAAAAAAATGCACACAATCAGGAGAATAAAATAATAGAATGCTTTCCACTTTTAAGACTAACCTGTTTCCTATTTTCTAGAAAGCTTTTCTTGGAAAATTAGATTTGCACAGGGAAGAATAAAGCCTAGTCTTTCCCTATATGTAGAAAGCTCTTTTTGGCGAAAAGAATCAAAAGGTTTGGTGTGAGCAAGTAAAGCTTTGTTATCTTATTCTGTTGCTACATTAAGCTAATCTATCACGTGAACATGGGGCGAACCACGACCCTGCTGTTTTGTTCTTGTTATCATATTGCAACTGTAGAAACTTCTCCAGTAAGTGCTAGATGTAGGCATTTCTGTAGGTATAGATTTGTTTTCTGCTTCTCTTAAAAGTAAGTGCAATTGAGTCTCTTGCTTTCCTTTTTAAGTCAACATTGAAACATTGAAACATAAATATTACGGGAGCTCAGGTCAAATTTTAATTTAAGCATACCTATTTTGCTCTTTCTGAACCTCTGTGAATTGGAAATGTAATTGTAGTTGATAATTGTCTTATTTTAAATTCCAGAGTAGAATTTAAATTTAAAATTCATGCCCATTTTTTAAAAATTACCAATTTGGGGCAGTAATGGGGAACAAATACACTCTGAAAAACTGAAGCTAAGAGAAATTGAACAAGTAAAAATCACTGTAATCAATTAAATTCCTTGAGTAAATGGACAAGTTTCCATTTGTTGTTGATCTTATGCTACTAGGTTTACAGGCAGCAAACTTGTTTCATCCTCTATATCATGCAGATATTGTAGTGGATGTTTTAATGACAGGAGCTGTAATATTTGAGAAATATTGAACTTGTTTACTCTGGAGTGGCAGTGAGCAGCAAAATAAAAATATGGGAATTATCCCACCAATGATTATGAGCCTTTCACTTTTTTCCTTAGTAAAATGTCTTCGGCAATTGGGTTATTTGGTTATTATGTTCTCAGTGAGGCTTTGAAGAGTTGTTACTTCTGGATCAGCAGTACTTGGATCTGATGTTTTGTTGAGCAGTGTTGAGAGATTTTGTATGCAAGATTCTGGAGGATTGGCAGAAGGCATATCTAATGGTTTTACCCAGATTTTTTTCTTAACAGTATTAAAATCTTAAAATGGCCAACCTAGGTATAGGTAGAGATGGGATGTGTGCATTTGTGATGGATGCCTTTATGAGTAATGTATTTTTTCTGATTACACTTTTCTCTATTTTCCCCTTGATTGACTTGTAGGGGGCACACCTGGCATTAATTGACTCTCTGATGACAGCATTTGCATTGGAAGCCACCAGCTCATTAAATGTTGCATTGGGCATTGAGCCAGCACCCGTCTCCTGGGACCAGAAACTGCTACGCTGGATAGATATGGTATTAAATGTTCATTCATTTACATTCTCTCTCTTTTATCTGCATCCAAGGAGCTTATGCATAGGGATATCCCATTTTCTGCACACACTAATTCATGTGACAGAGGCCAGATAGAAGAAAATTAAGATCTGCCTCCTTATCCCAAGTACACGCTACAGATGACATGTGAAATACAGTGCTGGGTTAAGTGTGGTTGGATTACTTAGATCAACTTCCCCATCTAACCCTCTTTTAGATTTGTGAGATTAGAATTATTATCCCCCCCCATTTTGCCCCATTTTATGACTTTTCTGGTCACAGTTATTAAGTGAATCACTGCAATTGATAAGTTGGTAACCCGGTTGCTAAGTGAACTTGGCTTCCCCGTTGACTTTGCTTATCAGAAGGTCGCAAAAGGGAATCCCATGAACCCAGGACACAGCAATGGTCATAAATATGAATCAGTTGCCGAGCATCTGAATTTTGACCACATGATCATGGGGATGCTGCAAAGGTTGTTAACGGTTATAAATCACAATTTTCAGTGCCACTGTAACTTTGAATGGTCACTAAACAAACTGTCGTAAATCAGGGAATGCCCATACAAAATTACTCTTAGAATATGTCCTCATCAGAAAGATGATGAAAAAAAATGTGGATGAACTAAAATCGGCCAAACCACAAGGGAGGCCCATGGTTTAGGACCAGAAAAAGGAGAAAAGGAGATGAGGTGGGAAGGAAGCTACATCCGGCCCAACGTTTGTGTTGCATGTTTGCAAATGATTCCTTGTTGCCGCCCCCTGCAGATAATTCACAAGATACAACAGACGGCGGAACAGGAATCCTCTCAGCGTACAGCTCCTGGAACTGATGGCCAGACTCCAGCATCCTGTAGTGGCCCCAAGGTGTGGGTGCTTTGCCTGCTATGGCTGCCCTCCTGAGAGAAGCAGGGGAGGGGGGGTGAGAGTGGCATTCAGACTCTGGTTTAACTTGGGGGTAGCAGCAATAAGGGGCCCTGCTGCATTCATCATCGAAAGAGCTTTCCCCACACTGGCTTTGTTATGTTTACAAGCTGTCCCTTCACCATTGCCTTAGAGCAGGGGTCTCCAACCTTGGCAACTTTTAAGACTTGTGGACTTCAATTCCCAGAATTCCTCAGCCAGCAAAGCTGGGAGTTGAAGTCCACAAGTCATAGAGTTGCTAATATTGGAGACCCCTGGCTTAGAGGATAGAGTTTGCTTCGTACCGCCCACCTCTTCTTGGGAGGGGGTCTCTCTCTCTCTCGCTCTCATTTGCCCATTTCTAAAGCCAAAGCCACTCTGATTAGAGCTAACTTCCTGCCTTGCCCACTTGACTGCCAGCAAAGCTGACCATTTATTTTCCCCTCCCAAGCTGTTCAGTGGGGCTGGCTGGCTCTGCTGGACTGAACTATTGAGCAATGGGGAGTAGATGAGGGGCAATCCTGTTTCCATTCCTGGTGGGCTCAGTGCCCCTGTCCCAGCTCAACGGCCTCTTTGGTTGCCTGTGCTGAAATACAGTCGAGTTGTGGTATGTGACCGAGCTATCTTTTTCTGCATCTCTCTCCTCTTCTCCCTCTGGCCTTTCTCTTCCTCTGCTTCAGTGTCCCACCAGGTGGTACTGGAAACTGGTTCCTGTAAGTGGGTGGCTTTGTTTTATTATCTCCCTGCTGCCTTGGCTCCTGTGCTGCATGCCAGGGGGACCCAGAGCAAAGGATGCTGGGGGTTTAGGACCCTGGGACATAGATCCCTGTATAGTTCCTTATCTAGAGCTTCCCTTAGAGAAGATTTTGGGTGACTTGGTCGGTCTGTTTCAACAGGCACCAATCTCCTAAACTGAGATATGATGGGGTAGAGGGGATGCCTGTTGGCCCTATCTGAGTCAAAGAGTTCCCATAGGAGACTCCAGCTGCTGGGATGCTGGTATATCCCAGCATCCTTTGTTCTCTAACCCTCCTCCTTCCATTTGCAATCTGTACCTGCTTTGGTCTCTCTTAGCTCCCTGTGTCCTCCTCTCTAAGGGCCCTGGAGGAACAGGTTATTCATTGCATATTGTATAGGATGGATTCATACGTGCCTTCATTTTCTGCCTTGATTACACAGCCTTCTTGGGGTTACAGGCATTTGGGTGGGGAGTTTAATGCACTGGTTTCAGAAATCAACAGAAAGCCCACTTGTTATTTTTGGGGTGGGGTTAAGAGACAGCCAGAGCAGGGCAGTTCATGCTTGGAGCTGCCAGTAGGAACTGCATGCTAGTTACCTGGCATGTCTTTATCCCTTCATCCCTTTGTGTTGCCTTCTGCCCCACCCAAACTCCCTTTGCTTGCTTTCCTGCTGTACTTGATGCAGCTAAACAAAGGCTTAGAGCAGTCTTTTTCTAATTTGAAAACTTTTATAAGATGTGTGGACTTCAATTCCCAGAATTCCCCAGCCAGAAATTCTGGGGATTGAAGTCCACACATCTTAAAGTTGCTAAGTTTGAAAAACAATAGGGTATAGTCTCCCCAGGCCTGTTGAGATCCAATGTGTTGGTATTTAGGAGGTGGGGTGATCCAGAAGGCATAGGGGTTCTCAAGATTTCAAGTGCATGCCGGGAAGCATTCCTCTAGTTTAGGCTTAAGTTAAATACCAGTGGCCCCTCCCCACCTCAGGGACTCCCTCCCCCAGCCTTGCAAG
>JANHGC010007552.1:291089-302856 GCA_027560395.1 Boaedon fuliginosus
CCTTGAAAACATTTTGCTTCTCATCCAAGAAGTTTCTTCCAAGACTTTGTTCTTGAACTAAAGAAACTTCTTGGATGAGAAGCAAAATGTTTGCAAGGAAAAAAACCAAAAAAATCCAGCTGTCTTTTGGAAAAGCACATTTGGGACAACCAGTAGCTTCTCTGAGCACTCCTATTGCTTGGATTTTAGCTCCCCTGCACTTTTCTTCCTATTTTTAATGCTCCTTGAATTTATGTGATTGATAATGTATGCAAATTTCATGTGGAAAGGAGTTACAATGGAACCTCGGTTTGCGAACGCTTCTGTTCATGACCAAATTGGTTCACGATAAAAAAATCCACCCGATTTTTTAATCGGTTCATGATTCAAAAATCGGTTGGCGAACACTCATGCGCAGACAGTGTCGCTTTGGATCGCGACCAAATCAGTTCGCGACCGAAGTCCAGGAACGGATTGCGGTCGCAAACCGAGGGTCCACTGTATAGATGTCTGTTCCAAGTCACAAGTATGTCAAACTGACGAAACCGGCACAAAAACTGAAGCACGAATAATGTTAGAGGTGTCATTTTCTTTTTGATGGAATTTGGGTCCGATTATCTAGTCCAGCAGCGAGAGCTTTGTCTTTCGAGGGAGAAAACGGGATTCGGAATTCTTTGTCTAATCTATTATCTCTTATCTGTCTTATCTATTATCCACTATTTCCTGAACTGCAAACAGAATTAGTAGCAATGTTATCCACATTTTTGCTTTGCTTATACATATGGGTAGCAAGAAACAGCTATCTTCTTCTTCAAGCTACCAGCAGTGTTGTGTTGTAGTGGGATGCCCATCCTGACACTAGGAAATCTGCTAAGGAAATCAACAAGGAGGGAACAGTTGGACATGTTTATTAGAATCACAGAGCATGTACAGTAAATGTGCAGGGCTGATTCAGCAGTGAGGAGATGATCTTGAGTGAGAGGCACGGCGCATGCTTGGTGGCATCACATTGGTGTCTCTCTGCTGCTTTCCCAAGCAGGGCTGGGGAGGATCTCATTTCTGCAAGAAGAAAATAGGCAGAGGATGATAATGCAGCAAAAGATAGGAGAATTTTCCTCTATAGAGTGGCTACACAGAAGCAGACACAAGCATAGGCATATGCAGATAAAATCAACTCAGATCAGAATTTTGAGAGGCTATGATGGTGCCGTGAATCCTATCATATATAAATACACATTTCTCACTAGAGATTGTTTGCAGCAAGTACATTGTAACCTTATGATAAGTACACTGGGGTTTTTTTCCCCCCTAAAGAAATTACCAACATAGTTTTGTCTTTGCTCAAGGCACAATTGCTTGTCCTATCCCCTTCTGGGTGCTTGACTTACAGATATCAGAGTGTTGATGCCCACTTGGAAGAGAAAACAAGCTGCTTGATAATGTGAGGAAAAAAGAAACAGTTTGGTCCACATAGGTGCTAATGATATCTGGCCAGCCCTTGAAGCCAGGGAGCCAAGGTTGCCAAGGAAGGCTTTCAAACAATAGGTTTTCTATTCTACGGGTCAGGCAGGAAGCACTTGTGGTTCTTAATGCATGGAGGTAAGGATGGTGCCAGGAGGAAAGATTCAGATTGGATGGGCACTGGAGGACTTTTTAGGTCAAGCCAAATCTGTAGAAAAAGAAGACTGCATTTGAACTAAAATGCATCCAGGTTCCTGATGTATAACATCAGAAAAGTAAATAACTTTGAAATGATTCTGGGGGGAAGGAAACCCATCCACAGACTATCCAAAAATTTCAAGATGGGATATGCTGTTGTGATCAAAGCCCTGCTCCTTTTTACACATGTACAAAATGTACATGTGCAAACGTAATAGCTCCATAGACGAAATTGCTGTTTCTTGTGCTATTATTGCCTTGAAAAATATATTAAGTTTCTATTGTGTTTGCTAAATGATGGTGGAATCTCCGTTTCTTTTTTGCTGCAAAGGTGTGTGCCGCTGCTTTTTATCAAGGTTTCAGATTTTATATATTTTCCATTACATGATCCATCCTGAGAATTTTAGAGAGTTAGGGAACTCGTTAAAAAAAAGCAAAAGAGATACCATTGTACAGTATTTATATTTCCTTTGCCTGTTTCCAGACTTCGTAAGGAAAGGGTGTGTGGCTTAGCCTGTTTGATTGATTTATCAACCCTGGTTCTTTACTGTCTGGGCAGGTTTTAATTGCCACCCTGCTTCTGTTCACATCCATTTCTGAAGAGACTCACCTTCGTGGCCCCAGAGCCTGATAGGTTGTTGGTGTTACTGCTCTGAAAACCAGGAAGGTAGTTGAAGCTGACTCTTTGATCATCCATTCGTCGACTCTGTGTTTGAGCCACCATTTCCATGAAGTTGTCCATCTCGGGTGGTGGGCTAGGGCTATCCTCTGCAGGCCCAAAAAATAGAAGCAGCTATCAATGGAGGGCAAAATGAAGGACAGCAAGAGTAGCATTCTTTTTCATCATTTTAGCTGTGACTAGTCTGCAGTACGTCAAGCATTGCCATTTGTCAATTTAGCATCTTTGCTTTTTAGCATTTGATGGATGTGAGAGCTCCTAGCTAACATTGGCTGATTTTAAAACCAGAAAGCAGGTTTGAATGAATGTGAAAAATAAATAAATAAATAAAAAGAAAACCAAACAAAACACCCCACATGGACATATCCCTACAGCCACTGAAAGCAAATGAATATTTATCAGATGAAATCCCCAAGCAATATTGGAAATGGCTTCTCTTGACAAATAGGGGATCTCAATTGCACTCTAGAAAAAGGTTCAGAGTTAATGGGCTATCAGAATGTTAATCTGTAGTGGAAGAAGACTTTCTCATAATACTTTACATGAGTTTTGCGAAAATTTAGCCTGCAATAGAACTTTCTCATAACCCAAGACATCTGTTTTGTAAATAGACCCAACAAAAGATGTGGACCTCTCTTTAGCAGTAGTTGGGATCCAAAGTTTTACTTGGTCTTGGGAAGATGCATTCACTGCCCTAGTAACTCCTGGATTTACTAAACATAGAGAACTCACTCTTTTCAGGATCTGATCCACTCTTGCTATGTACAATTTGAATGTCACAGCGTTGTTCATCCATACGTCCTCCCTGTACATGAGTCAGCAGATTGAAGAAGCCTTCTTGTTCCGGAGAGTCTGACTTTAACAGAAGAAGCATAAGAACAATGATCAGTTGGTTCCAACTTTGCCTGTCTTCATTTCACAAGAATCCACCGGCCAGTCTTTGTCACCAACTTCAGGAGCAAAGCTACATAGCTTTCCAACATTGCTCACTTGAAGGATTGAGCTAGGAATATATATGACAATCATACATTTACTAACTTGTCGGCCTTTTGATATGATACTGAATACAAAGGCCAATGATATAGTTATGTGGTTCTCTCCTCTGTGTATTTCTTCTTTTGCCTTTTTCAAATTTAATGAATCAGGAATGAACATGAGTTCTAAAGCACTATTTGTGCCATCTAGGATAGATGTGCGAATGGAAAGATCGCTAGTATTTATTCAGAAGGAATCTGCCAGCATCTTTTCTGTCTAACAACTTTCACTAAGAGGTATGAATTTTGTGAACTTTGGACTTGCATGTATGCACAGTAATGCATTCGGGTATCCAAAGCACATGTTATAGACCAGGGTTCTCCAACCTTGGCAACTTTAAATCTGGTGGACTTCAACTCCCAGAATTTCCCAGCCAGCAAGCTGTCGAAGAAAATATAAGGTTTGCCAACCCTACTGTAAGGCTAGCCAGCCTTATTTTCCTCAGATGTGGGATAGACTGAAATAACACACCTGAAACGAGGTTCAGGGGGAAAAGAAATTTTACGCTTTATTGTGCTGATCAGACAAGGAGCGGGCAAACTTTCTCCCCCTTGGCATATTTCAGGAGAGAAAGTGAGCAGAGAATCAAAATTACGTACAGATTTTTATATTGTTTCTACACAAGGCTAAAGGGAGTACACTTTAACATTAATCTAAACATTACTGGCATTGTGCCAGGCCCTTTGAAACTGGATGTTCTTTCCTGGCATGATAAGCTTCCTACATAACAATAACAATCCTTGTGGTTAAAGACAGTGAGCTGGCTGGGGAATTCTGGGAGTTGAAGTCCACCAGGCTTAAAGTTGCCAAGGTTGGAGACTTGCTATAGACCCCTGGCCTCATAAATGTGACTAGATTGCAACTCTCAATAATCTGATCAGCAGGGCTAATGATGAGGAGAACTTTTAGTACAGCACACAGCAATATCTAGGTGGCTGAAAACTCTCTACTGCTGGCAGAATTCCTTGCAATGCCTTTGCAGGTGTGGTAGGTTTCATTATTCCTATGATATAAATCAAGGTTGCTTGTTTGCAAAAGGTGAGAAAGTGGCTCGCTTGTCTATTTTATTGATTCTGTTCCTTATGTTAATGTATTACTGGTAAGTACCCTAAACATTTGACTGAATAAGCCTCCTTTCAGCAGACTCTGGATGCAATGAACAAACTTTCCATCAGAATACTTTCCTGAGTCACAATCAGATCAGATGCATCCGAAGTAGTTGAAATTTATATTAGTTTTTGTTAACATCATTTGTGTAAATTATGCAGATGGTACTATAGGTTACTACAAGTGACAAATTTTGCATCATTTCCTTAATAACCTCATTACTGAAATTATGCAGATTGCACAGATGACATACTTTCTGATTCTATTGACATTTGGAAGTAAAACAGAAGCCCTTCCCCCACCTGGTCCTTATATGGAGGTTTTACTCAAAAGTAGATTATAGATGATGACTCATCTCTTAATCATATCCCTTTGCAAAATGTAGCATCAGAAAAAGGACTCACAGCTCTTTATGAAACACAGCATCAGGAGTGTACAGGAAAGTCAAGAGTTCACTTTTAAAACCTTAGGTTCAAAAAAGCAAAAAAAAAGCAAAGGGTGTTTTCATTTGCTCGTTAAGTGAGCTTTAAGCTTTATGTTAGTTGTTCAATGTCTGGAGGCAAAACTGAAGCAAAATAACTGGGATCAACTTAATGCTATTATCATCCCCTGGACAATAACTAAAGCAGATGGAGAGTGATCTCCTAGGGAGGAAGGGGTCTTTATATAAGGCAGAGTCATCATTCATTGAGCTGCCAGTGGGAGGAGGACAAGCTTAGAATGAATGATCTTTTGGAAAAATGGCAAAAGATCCTACTTGACTGCCCTTTTGACTTAGAACAGCTGGAGAGCAAATGGGAGAGACACATGGTAACAGACCTTGTCAGAACCAGAATAACAAACATGTCTGAAAATACTGGAGCAAGGGAAGTAGATACACTGCCTCTAGAATACCAATAGCATTAGCACTTAGACTTATACTTTACAGCCCTCTCTAAGTGGTTTACAGAGTCAGCATATTGCCCCCAACAATTTGGGTCCTCATTTTACCCACCTTGCAAGGCTGAGTCAACTTTGAGCCTGGTGAGATTTGAACTGCCAAATCGCAGGCAGCCGGAAGTCAGCAGAAGTAGCCTGCAGTACTGCACGCTAACCACTGTGCCACCGTGGCTCAGAATAGAAATATAGAGTACTTTCTTTTAGTATCAATAATGTTTCTATAGTATTTGTTTTCAAAATAGTACATAATTGATCATTGCTTTTCTAATAAATAATAGGCTTGAGGTGGTTTGTTTAGCCTCTGTACTGTAAACCCAGAAGAAAGATTAATTTGGAATCCAGATTGTGATTTTAACAACTATAAACAACAACAACTAGGTAAGAAGAAATACTAATTCTTCATTTGGAAAGTTTGAATGATGGTGAACCTGCTTATCTCCGCCTTGCAAAACTGCAACCATGAATTAGTTCCAAATACTATTAAATATCAATCAATACTGTTCATTGATGTTTTGTTTTTAGCTTATTGTTCCATCATATAGCGTCCAACTGAAGCTCCCTATTTGTCTTTGCAAATGATGCTGATTTTTGAAAAACAATGGGCAATTTTCCTTTACCATAAGCTGTTTATCCCTCACCATATCTTACCCAAACGTATGAGAAAGGTTGTGCATCAGAGCTGGCGGAATCCCAAATGCACAATCAAATCTGCCTTATTGGGAAACATCCATGAGAACTTAGAATCAAAGCAAATCTACCTATGAATTCTCTTGGATTTTAGCCGTTCAAAATAACACAAGACATCTCCCCATAAAAATAGGTGTGTCTTTCTCCCCAAATATTCTATGTTAGGATCTGGATCTGACTTGCAGGAAGTGGGGTGGGGGCAAATCTACATGTTTAGACATATCAGAAATTAATTTATGATCAAGTGACTTCAAGCATGGGTGAGATAGTAACCCCTTAATGGTTTCAACAAATTATATTCCTCTAAAGAGTTTAGAAACAAAGTAGCTGCTGCAATTAACGTTTAGTTTTTTTTCTGCAACTAATAAGGCCATACAGGTAGTCCTTGACTTACATCTACAATAGGACCCGAATTTCTGTTGTTAAGCAAGGGGTTGTTAAGTGACTTGCACCCAATTTTATGGCCTTTTTTGGCGTGGTTGTTAAATGTATTGCTGCCCTTAAGTGAATCAGCATACAGCATACAAGTGAATTCAAATGATGGAAGTGAATAAATGAATAAAAATCCTTTTTGCCTTCCCTGATCAAGCACATCAAGGCATATCTTCATGTCAGGATAAAATTTGTTTAGTTTTAACTCTATATGGCAGTATATAATTAAAGATACTGTTTTTATGAATGGTGGGAGGAACAACTCGGTAAATGAATTAGAGGGTAGTTAAACATGTAAGATTTTAATATTTTATTTTAACCTGTTTATTTTATACCAATTTGTTAGTGATTTTAATAATACAAGATGAACTGAAATCAAACTGAACATATACAAACGTAATGAATTTTGCTAAAGAAAGAATTTAAACTGCCATAATTATTTTCTTTTTTTTTTTCTTATTTTCTTTTAATTGTTGTAGTGACTTTTCGATTTAATGGATATTATTTTAAAATTGAATGAAATACATGATTGTGTGTGTAGGGGATGAATGGAGAAGGGAAATAATTTAAAGGAGATGTGAATGTAATGAAGGAAAGAATGTTGATATGTTTATAAAGAAAGAAGAAAGAAGAATGATAGTGTAATCCAACTGGCGATGCCCAGACTAAAGAGCTATTTTATTTTATTATTTGTTCTATGTTGAAAAACAATAAAAATTATATTGAAAAAGAAAAGGCATATCTTCACGTCAGTCAAATGGTCTGGTCTTTGCTTTGGGGGCACCATTCTCATTTAGAGTATGAACTTTGGGATGTCTGTGGATAAGCCCTTCATTTGAATGAGGAAGAAGTAGGAAGGGTCACCAATGCGATTCCTTCTTGTTCCTGCATCTATTTTTCATGCTTATAGACTTTCAGGACAGTTCCCTGTCATAATAAACAATGTCTTGCCCTCCCTGAATTTCTTGCCATAAACAACTGGTGCCAGAGCTATGCTGAATACAAAGGTTGATGTGGTTTATAAGTAACTGTTGAGATGGTTGATTTCTATGAAGAAATTAATTATAGATAGAAGAAATTAAAATGAATTCTACTGGTTTTGAGTAATTTAATAGCACCAGCATTTATTACCCTTTGACGAGCCCCTACAGAAAAGAGATTTAAAATAATTCCTAACCTTTTTTTGTCTAAGGATTATGGAGTGTATTAGCCAAACCTAAGTGAGCTGCATAGTTCCCAGTCACTTACCATTTATCTTAATAGCCCATCCATGTTTCCTCTGCCAAAGGCTTTCTCTGAGAACTTAAGCTTTTATAAGAAGTTAGATTGCATATTTAGAGATCAATGGGCTTTGGTTTTTGTATTTTTTAATTTTCCATTTAACCATGAAAAATGACTGAGGCTGAGGTCAGAGATCATTCTCTCTCCCAAATGATAAACCTTTTTTTTAATTATAAGGGATAATTTAGGGTTTCCTAGAACTCCTGTCTGATCTGAATAATAAAACCACAAGCTTCTGTAACTAAAACAGCTGCTGAAAGTATGGATTAAAATAATGCACAGTAACCATGAATTAAAAATGTTACAAAAAGTACAACTGGTTTCATAATTCAGATAAATACATATTATCAGTTACATTGGAGTGATTTCCAGATAGTTTTTCTATAGACATTTTGAAACTGATTAGTGAGTTCTAATCCAGCCTTAAGCACAAAGCCAGCTGAGTGACCTTGGGCCAGTCATTTTCTTTAATCCCGAGGAAAGAGGCAATGGCATATATGAATTGTATGACTGAATGTTTGTTATATGTTTTTTTAGCCTTTTAAAGTTTTAAAGTTTATAGCAACTTTATTGTATTTTTATGATTGAGCCGCCCTGAGTCCCACGGAAGTTGGGCGGCCTATAAATTAATTAAATATATAATAATAATAAAAACCACTTCTGAAAAATCTTGCCAAGAAGCTGAAAGGACTTGTCCAGGCACTCTCCAAGAATGGAATAGGACTAAATGAAAGAAAACTGTGTGTGTGTGTGTGGGGGGGGGGATTGAAACAGAACTTCCAAAGAGACAACAGGAGGCAGAAAATGCCAGTTTTAAAAAAAAGTTTTTAAAAATACTCTCCTGTTTCAAACAACAAATGCTTTGAAACTGGACACATTTGCAGACTTAAAATAGTCTTAATGTTGTTTTTAAAGAAACAAGAAACATGGAACAACAGGAGGCTACAACTCAGGAGATGCTAGTTCTAAATCTTCATCTTTTCTGCACTTGCTATTTTTGTTGCTCAACAACAAAAAAGTCCTAACAAGAAGTACACTGTCAGAAGTAGACTAGGCAGGACGCATGACAAGATGAGCCAATTCTAAAATTCTAATGGCTACATTAACAGGATCTTGCAAGTCTGAAAATACTAATCTCCTGCTGTCTCTTTTTAACCACCTGATAAGTTTAGAGTTGATCCTTTCTAAGTTTCTTTCTCTGCCCAGTATTCAGCTAAGGGCTGCTCCCCGCATTTTAACAGATTGTTCCCTAGACAGCTCCTTTCCCCCCTTCTCTCAAGTTCATTCCCACATACCATTACACACACCCAGAACTATGAGCTCTAGCTTTATTATACATTGCACATCCAAGAAACTAGGAAGGGGCCCTTCTGAGGCGTTTGCCACACTACCATTCCTTCTGTGGATTCAGCTATTGCTGATTGGACCTTCGCCTAGCTTGTGACTCTTTCTTCTATCTTCCAAGTCATTCCCACATACCATTACATTTCCTAAAATTAAGAGCTATATGCCTTATATTGCACAAAAATAATAATATGAAGTGCATGGCACAGGACTCTTAAGCTACAAGTGTGTTTCACACATTGTTAATCCTATCCCAGGAACCATAAAAACTAGTCCAGAATATTGAGTAGAAGGAAGAACTCTAAAAATTGCTGAAAGAAAGTGAATGAATAAATGAATAGATGAGGGCTATATGCAAGCCCTTTTATTTCTGATTTCTAATTAAGATGAAATTCTAAAGTACTGAGTAGCTGTGCTCCTATAAGCATAAGGAAATGACTGCCCAGGGTGAAAAAGTTACAAAATGAATGAAGAGAAACAAACAAAAGCAAAAGAGAACAATTTTGGGGATTTGTGGGGCAGAGAGCTAAAGTACATTCTTCCACTTTTATCTTTTTATTTTATTTTATTTTGTTTGTTTGTTTGTTTATATTTTTGTCATATTTATGTAGTGGTTACTCTTTGAGAGCTGTATGCAACAAAATTCCATGTTAATATATGCCAATTAGTGTACAATAAAACTATTCTATTCTATTCTATTCTATTCTATTCTATTCTATTCTATTCTATTCTATTCTATTCTATTCTATTCTATTCTTTTAAATTCTAAAATAAACAGCAAAAGGGTGATTAGGACGTTGATTTTGGAAAGTTTTAAATGGGGTCGGATGGATTGGTAATAAGAGTTTGAAACTAATTATAAGAATCCTTTCGGTGAGTTGTTCAAATTCCTATTAAAATGTATGAAGATTTTGAACTTAACTGTAAGAAATCTTCCTGTGGGAAAATTTTGTAGACTAGAGAAAAACATGATTAAAGGAGATGTTGAAGGCTGGACATTAGCAGCAAGCAGAAAGAATGAAATATAATTAAAGAAGACACTCACTAGTACAGAATAGAGAAAAGTTCAGAACAATGCACTCAGAAATTGCTCTGTACATGGTCTGCTTAAATACGGCCTTAAAAGAAGAGATGAAAGAGGATACAACTCAGAATCATGTTTTAGAGTTGAATTTAAAAATGACAAATTACAAGAATGATATGTACAAGAATGATATGGAAAAAGGGGCTACACTGGATTTACAAATAAAATTGGCTGATATCTTAGTAAGTAAAAGAACATACAGAATACAGATAATAAATTAGAAGTGTGACTTGGATAACACTCTTATCCTGGATTTACAAAAGAGTTGTGTTACACTGTTGAAGGAATTCTAAGGGGGAGGACTGAAAAGTAATCAGCTTTTTAAATACTATTTACAAGCTCCAAGATTTTTAAAAGCAAAAAGAAGGAATATTAAGTCGGTTCATTCGATCAAGGTTAAGATATATATGCTTTGTTTAGCAGCATTAATGGGTTTTTCTTGACTAGGACTGAATGATGAAACTTTAAAGATTTGTTTATAAACTATGGGAAGAAGAGATGCTTTATTGAAATGATAGAAAAGGTGACAAATTACTGGAATTGTTTATACTTGCCATGATTGAGGGAAAAGTAATTTCTTGATATATATTAAAAAAAGAAACAAGAAAATAAATCCAGTTGCCATGACTTAATTTCCAGATAACTGTACCTGGATGACTGAAAATCAACAAAATGTCTTAAACCAAGAAGAAAATAAGTCCAGTTGCCATGCCTCAAATTGCAGACAATTCTATCTGGATGGTCGAGAATTTTCATCAATTTCTTTATATAGCTTTTTTCTTTATATTTTCCACTTACTTCCTTTTTCTGCACTTTTTTTATTTTTTTTACTTTTTCTTAATTTGCATTAATTTTATATCTTTACATTTTTAAACTTTAATTTAAAAAATATTTGAGGAAGTGTGTTAAGTGCAGTTCAATATATGGGTAGGTTCCTGATCACTTCATTCTCTTTTCTCTTTTTCACGTTGATACCTTTATTCACAATAAAAAAAATCTGCCATTTGCTCTTAAGAAACAGCTCAATTAAGGTTACTGTACTCTTTGCTGAGCAAAAACCTGAGCCTGCTTCTAGGTAAATATTACTGAGAAGATGTTAAATATATTATTGTTTTGTTCAGTGCTCTGAAGGATCATAGGCAATCAGTACATATGATTCAGAGTGATTGGTATATTGTGGAACAGCATGCTGTACTTCAAGAGGTGGAGTTAATTGTGTCACAGAAGGTTGATCATTTGGGTGAGCAAATGTAAAAGTGATTTGCATAAATGTCCACCAGATTTTCCTCCCTAGCATTGTTTAAGTCACCTAAATCAACATTTACCCAGCATTACAATTGGGAAAGACATCTTAGAGCCTGAACTGCATATGAGTGATGTGAGCTCCACTTGAACACCATTAGAAGCCCAATGTATATTTATTTATCCTTCACTGAAGGAGTGAAGCAACCAAGCTTTGGGCAGTTAAAATTTCCGCTGTTCCTTCCCTGTCAGGATTTGACCTCAATTAAATGATGAAAATATAGGAAACTGGAGAAGTC
>JANHGC010007552.1:320749-332036 GCA_027560395.1 Boaedon fuliginosus
CCCAAGCCCCGCCCCCAGGGAGGGGGTGAGCTGCCCAAGCCCCCCCCCCCCAGGGAGGGGGTGAGCCTTGGGAGCTGGACTCTCCGTTGCCGCACTTCAGAAAAAGCCAGCTCCCAAGGCTTTCCTGGTCCTTGGATTTCCAAAGCTGCTGCCTGCTCAGAGAAAGTTGGGCGCCAAATGCCGAGTTTTTATCCCTCCAAGTCTCCTCCTGCGGCTTTTTCTGAAGCCTCGGTGGGCACGAGGTGGTCCTCCTTCCCCTGAAAAGTTTTAGCTGGTGGTGGGTGAGATAGCCCAGGGTGGCAGCTGCCTGAAGACACTGAACCTGGAGTCTTGGTGGGTGGCAGAGGATTTAGCCGGCTCCCATGCTGCGTCTGCGCAATGAGCCGCTCCCTTGGCTCATTGCGCAGGCGCAGCAGGGGAGGTGTCTAATCCTCTTCCGCCCACCGATTGGTTCCTGGCGCCCCCCAATTTTACATGGAGCTTCCAATGCCCCCTTGGATTGCTCCAACTCCTACTAGGGAGCGGTACCTCCCACTTTGAGAACCACTGTTCTAGAGCTTATATTTACCCAGGCCATTTAGCTACACATGAATGGGTGAAGGCATTAAGCTTTTTAGTTTAGAAGTTGTAAACTCATACATGTTTCCACAGGTTTGCAGAGACTGTACCATGTCAGCTGAACTCAAAGAGCCAGAAGGCAGGGTGAGGCAAACATTCTTACTGCTGGGAAAATTATAGACCTCCATGTCTATAAATGGGAAAATGTCTTTTTTTTCTGATATTGGATTTGCTGCATGAATCAAATATATATTAGCTCAGCAATTAAACATAGATAAAACATGTCCAGATCTGATTTTGGATTGGAGCAAGAGCCTATGTGGACATGCCTCCAGTTGCTTTTATTCAGCCTTTTAGTGTCAGACTTAAAGACATTTTAGTACATGAAACAATTTGCATTGTCAGTGTTCTATTTATGCTAATTGATAGTGGCCGATTATAGGACTAACTTATTTTAAATCACTTATATAACTGACTGCAGCATCACAAATAATTATGTACAGCCACATGATACATTTTGCATCTTTTACCTTGTGAAGTTCTTTCTGGTATTGAGGCATCTTCTTCAGGATCTGAGAGAGGTCTTTAATGTTAGCCTAGAAAGAAAAACAGTTGCCCATGACGAATTCAATGTAAAGCTAATCAAGTAATAGTACAATTTCAGATAAAAGCAACTCACTCATCTTACAACAGCTCTCTACAACCTGACTGAATGAGCTCTTAATACTCCTAGATACCCTGAATTTAGCCCCAAGGTATGTGCAGGGTATTCAGGTTAATGAAAGCTGTCTTACAAGTAAGCTCTAAATTTCTAGAGCAGTCACTCAAGATGCATGAGGAAACTTCAAAAATGCATGTTAACTTCAAAAAAATGCATGTTAAAACTTCAAAAAATGGAAATAAGTAATTTTGTCCAGAATTTCAGTTTGTATGCAGGTTCTATGGAGGAATGTCAGTGCCGATCCTATACTGCCTCTTATTCTCCCAAACTACTTCAATGTGACTTTTGTTGCTCTGCCTGAAGGTTCCTCATCTTGGTGTACCCAAAGGCCCTCTTGTTTTCGCACCATCTGTACCATGCATTGTGCACATAACAAGGTTTTCAAAACGTCCAGAACAAATGAGACCTAATTAAGTAAGTTGATTTTCCTCCCTGAAAAACGAAACAGCAATCTGATGTTTTCTTTCACTGTCACATAACTTGAACCAAAGACGCATAGCTTGCAAAACGTAGAATGCAAGCCACCCCCCCTCATGATTGTCTCTCAGGAAGGCAAATCACAGCCAAGATGAGGTAGCCATCCTACCTTATCTGTGGTGAGCCTTTTGCTTTCACAGAAGGTACGCAGTAGCTCAGTCACTTTCCTGTGGAAAGAGGTCACATTCAGGGCCAAATACAAACACTCATCCCAAAAGTGCAACTCTTCATCTCTCCCACAACAATGGATTCTGTGCAGTCTTCAAAAGCCAGGGCTCTCTGCACCAGAAATGGCAGTCATCCTGGGTTCCACCAATGGTGGAAGCAACATCCCCCCCGCCCTCTTCAAAATGGATGCCAATGGCAATCCATATCAATTTAGGAAGAAGGGATCCAGCAGGGTTATTTCACTCCAGTCAGTTATTGTTCTGCCTGATTCACAAACCCATCAGGCAACCAGGCAGTTGTATGTAGGGCTGCGTAGATGGGTAGGGTCTCACTTGGATACGTCTGCGATGTGCATATGGCGTAATTGCATCCAGAGGTCATCATCCTCATCCAAGAGTACTACCTTTTCTTTGGAGTCACTGATGCCTGTGGATTCATACCTGAAGAAAGGCAACAGAGTAATATTCTGTAAGAAACATATGGTTGCTCTCTAAGTGAGAAGGCACAGAATTCTTTTATAACTCTTATTCATTCTTCATCCCCCACAATAGCTCTCACCGGTAAGTATCGCTGTCAATGTTGAGCAAGTCGTAGGCCATGGCTTGAAAGGTGAGCTCATGAAGAAGTGGTGACACCAGATCATAGCTGCGGTCAACTATCAGAAGCTGTGATCGAGATTTGTCAGGGCCCTGAAAGCAGAAAAAGGGGACGACAAAAACAATAAAAACTCCAACCTTGTGATTTTGGTCTCTGTGTTATGCTGCATCTTTTCCTGCTAAGCAGCATGGTCTGAAAGTCATTCACAGATACACCCAGGGGTGGGTTCCTACCGGTTCGCTGGTTACCCGCTTTGTGGGTGCACTTTCCAAACGGCTGTCAAAAGCACGCTACGCGCGATCGACTGAGAAATCTTGGTGCAGTTCTGCAAGCACTCTGACAGACCAGCTGCACGGCGGATAGATTCTACTTGGACATCCCACCATGTTCACTATATCTTTAACTGACCTAACAATGTCCTGAGTTTTGAGGGTATTTTGGTTGTGATAACTGGGAGAGGAAGAGAATGGCAGGAGAACCCAGTTTTATCTAAATGCCACCGGCTGTTTAACATCCAGTTAAGACATTTACAAATGCAGCAGCAAGGGCATCATTGTTACAAAGGCATTTTTAGCATGCCCAAGGGCTATTCAAAACAGTCATAGCACTGTTGGGCCACTCTTTGGTGCTGCAGTACAATGCAATATATCATTTAGCCTGCAGGTGGAGTACCAATACACCATAGAGGCCTATGGACATTAATCTTCCTTTCAGCGAGTACAGTAGCTCTCCGAATGCAGAAGGTAAGTTAGAACAGCCTTTTCTAAACAAATGTTCGCTGGTTATGTTGGAACTGCACAATCTCAGAAATTTCAATCACACAGCTACTAGCAGGGGACAGCTAATGTATCCAAGCACTACTGATGCAGAAAGAAAAATAGCATCCCTTTTCATGCATTCAGGAGTTTAATGACTACTTGATAACTCATAAAAACGCATGCAGGAGCTGTAGAAAATACGTCTTGTAAGTAAGTGTCTCAAAATTGCTTTGTTATAGATAAATCAACGCCAGACTACTACCTCTTTATTAAAGGAAAAATCAGCACTTCTTCCTATTCAATAGCGACACATTCTCGGGTTTCTAGAGCTTCTGTTTATGAAGTCACCTCGCCTTGTATGCAAAACTCTGCAGCTGTTGGGTTTTCACACAATAATGTCTTATGTTTGCTTTTCATTACTTTATCTTTTTTGCCACAAAAACTGATTAAATAGAGATGGAATATCTGCACTGGGTCCTTTGGTTAGCAGCAGTAAGGACACTCCTCCACCTCCAAGACCATATTGATAAGAGCCATTCCTGTTCATTAATAGAATTGTTTAAAAACAAATTGCAGCCAGTGGAAAGCCTTGCTTAAAAATCATTTGAGGCAAAAAATCATTTGAGGTTCAAGTAATGACATGGGAAGATCTCAGCCACAGGTGGGGAACAAGCTCCTTCTCCTAAAGGCTACACAACTAGGAAATTCTCTTAACTATTGCCTCCCTCCTGGTTAACATTCTTCATTGTATTTTTATTTTAAGAGGATTTCACACCCATCAACAAAAGTCAGTCCAGCCTTTTCTTTATGCAGCAACGGACATACCACTATGACAAGTTACCGTGTTGCAGAATTGTTACAAAGTTGAGTGAAATCAAGGGTGTTTTTTTCCTGAAACCTTAGGGAGACTATCTTGGTTCTAATTATAATGAATTGATTGTATACTATCACATTGTTGTGAACTCTTAAATAGATTTTCTCCATAACAATCTGTATCTAACCTGATCTTTCAGGTCTTCCATTAGTGCACCCATCACATTAACTGAGTCCACCCATCTTGCTCTCTTCTACTCTTTTTGTCTACCTCTTCCAGCATTACAGATTTCTTCAGAGAGCTGGGTCTCATAATAAGTCTAGACTCTAGAGTATGATGATTTGAGCAAGGCCATCTGTATCTGATTTGATCTGTTCACTAATTTATTTGGGGTTTTTTTTGTATGTCTATAATATTCCCAGAGATGTTCTCCAAAGTCAGATTTCAAAATGTGACCACTCTTTCTATTTCAAATTCACTCTTTCTGTTTCTTCAAATTCTTAACTTTCTCTTCCATAGAGCGTCAGAAAGAATATATCTGCATTGCTCTGCACTAGTTCTGCATTATTCTGACATCAAAGTCATTTGAGTATCATTCATTCATTCATTCATTCATTCATTCATTTATTTATTTATTATATTTTTATGCCGCCCAACTCCCGAAGGACTCTGGGTGGCTTACAACAATAGCACTCAGATTTTATGCACTGCTTATCAGAGATTTATAACACTCCCCAAGCAGTTACAGAGTCAGCATATTGCCCCCAAACAATCTAGGTCCTCATTCTACCAACCTTTAGAAGGATGGAAGGCTGAGTCAACCTTGACAATCTGCTGAACAAGTCAGCGCAGATAGGCTGCAGTGCTGCATTTAACCACTGCGCCACCGAGGCTCTTTTTTCTAAGGTCTTCGTGATTACTCTGCCAAGTTCTAGGCTGCAGTGTAGGAAATTCAGGCCATTGTCATTAGAGTGATCGTCTGCCTCCAGCAGCTTTGTATAGCATTATAGGTACCTCTTTTCTTTAGCTGGACAGGTGGGATTCATTCATGCCTTGGGTAATACTTCATGGAATATATATTCTTGGCATTCTTTGCTCATCCCATCCCAGAAATATTCCCCATCGCCATGGTGAGCCACCACAGCAGGACGTGGGCATTTTTGTAACTAATCATAAAGATCAACAGTTTATTACCTAACTAGATGGTATGTGGAAAACCTGGAGGACTTCCTGTAACAATTTATTTAGAACGGAAATGCACCAGTGAGAATTTGTGCAAATAGTGTGCTTCAATCTTGTCTCTAGAGGCCATTTTCCTGATTGCTGTCTGATTTCCTGACTTCTTGCTCACCCACTAGAAAAGCCACTTGGAGAAAATGATGTTGCTGAATAATAAGTCCACAGAACCAACACAGATCGTACTATTCCAATTAAATAATAACTCACAGTAAAAGAGACTGCAGTCATTTTTCACTGTGATCTTGGTCCTTAGTGAAGGTCTAAATGTGACTTGGAAAGAACTATCCAGCTGCCAAAGGGCCTCTCCTGGAGACCTCTGTGAAAAGCATCTTGACAATACTTGGCTGGGCATTTCCACTTCTGCTTAAATTAAATATGCTGTTTATAATCAAGGATAGTGTTTAGAAGATGGATTCTTTCAACGTTTCATGAGAGACTAGATTCTTCCAACTAGAAACGAGAGACTAAAACATGGTCCGTTTCTATACCCAAGCTGTTAATTCTTAAATCCGTCACTAAGTGACACAACAGTCTTTGTGATCTTCTTCCACCCACCGGCCTGCTCTTCGACATTCTGGGATACTCTGGGATTGCTCACCTCTCCCATGGTTGGGTTGTCTGCTTTGAAGGCATTCAGCTTTGCCAACACTGCATGGGCCAATAGGCAACAGTCTTCAGAACCACTGCAACCACAAACACATAGTTATTTAGAAACATTCTGGAAGGGAGACCAATCCCTGGACAATTAAAGAGTGTCTTGCCTCTTGCATTTCTTGGCCCACTTTCTTATATACATACTAGCTGATAACCCAGCATCACCCGGGTATTTATTTAGGTTGTGTGAAGCTCTAGATGTAGTAGCTCTATGTTTCTTGGGCCTCATGCTGCTCTCTCTCACAGCATCGCAAGTGAGAGGGAACCCCCTTGTGGAGTACTGTGAAGCTGTCACCATATCTACGCTATTTTTAAGGCACACAGACCCCCCCCAAGGGGTGTCAGGCAGTGGTGAGATTCAAAATTTTTCCCTACCGGTTATGTGGGCGGGCCTTGGTGGGTCATGTAACTGAGTGGGCATGGCCAACTTGACATCACTCATGGCAGGGTGCAGCACCTTGCTGTGAGTGACAAGTTGGCCACAAGAGAGGAGAGAGTGGCGTGAAGCAAGGCAAGGGCCAAGGCAGGAAAAATTAGTGGGTGGGCTGACCAGGGATGGGTGGGTGGGTGTGGCAGCAGGAGGCAGGCGGGGGGGGGGGGCAGCCAGGACCTTGGCAAATTAGTGCCACAGGTTCCTGTGAACCAGGCCGAACCGGCTGAATATCATCCCTGGTGTCAGGGTATTTGTTCCCAGAGGATAAGAAATCTGTGTACAAAGTTTGGTTGAAATTGGTTGAGGCATTCCAGAGTTATTCTGGAATACACACACACACACACACACATACACACACACAGATTTTATATATATAGATACTGTAAGAAACTTTGTTTTCAATCCCTGGCAGTAGGGACGTGTCCAGGGGACTCAACTGATGAAACAATGTCCCGTACATGATTAAAGCATCAGATCCTGCAGATGAGCTGGTCTGGCAGCAAACATTCATTATAAGCAGTAGGTCAGTCCCTGTCTGCATCAACTGAAAGTAGTAGGATGCTTCATTGCATAATGGATAGATGTGGCCTCACCCCAATATGCTCCACAATTGCACTCCAATGTTGTCAAGTACTGTATTACACCCCAATTTGTCCTTGTTCTCTTTATATGATTTTAAACATATCATCGGTAGAATATCGGTTTTTCCCTCCCTCTTCCCTTTGTACTAACTTCCTATAGCGAATTGAGGGGTATTCCTTGAGGGTGTCACACAGTGTGGCAATCTGCTCTGCCATCTTCTCTAAGTGGTTGTTTTTATCTTCCCTGCAGTAGGGGCTAAAGAGATGGTGGAAACTTTGAGCGCTGTCCAAGGTGTACACCTGAAGAGAAGGAAGGAAAGAGAGAAGAAATGGGGGGTAGGAATGGGAGCGTTATATTAGTGATCTATGAGAAAGGCAGTGTAAACTCATACAGTGTTCTTCTGGTAACATTCCCCCCACCCTCCCACAATAGTGGTGCCCGGTTCCTTAAAATAGTCTGACACAAAGCAGATTTATGGGGTGGTGGTGGTGGTTGACAGTTGCCTCCTCCAGGAACAACTGTCCTGAATTGACCCCCGTCCTGTATTTTTCAGGATACTTAGATGTCACTCTAAGGTCATTAGAGCAACCTGTTTCTCAAGCAGGCTAGTTATAAATTCAATAGCTAATTCATAAGGAATAAAAAAGAAAATCATCCTCTCTAGTCAAATACATCAGAATAAGCTCCGGGCTACTTGACTTATGATAGAAATGAATGTAATAGACACAACTGATCAAGAAGACTGACAAAAAAAACCATTGTCAACACTTGGATCAAGCAATATTATGCTCAAATTGGAAATTGGGAAGACTACAGATTTTCTTTTAGAACTCCAAGAGTTACCCAATGGAATTTCATGTAATATATATAAACATCACATGTGTCCATTGTATTGATGATTCTTGTCACTTACTAGAATGTAGATTCTCATAATGATCTTATAATATAGTTGATTCTCATAATGCCTATCTAAACTGACACTACAATTCCAAATCCTCATCACTAGCCATGCTGATGACAGTTGGAATCTAAAACAATTGGAAGGGATCAGGATGTCTACATGTGATTTCCATAATTGCACAGGTTCCGTCCTCAAATTCTAAAGATAAAGGCTTCCCCATACCAGTCGTGTCCAACTCTAGGGGGCGATGCTCATCTCCATTTCTTAGCAGAGGGAGTCAGCGTTGTCTGAAGATAGTTCCATGGTCATATGGCCAACATGACATCACACCGCAGAGCACAGCATGCGGCAAAAATGGAACAGTTACATTCCCATGGAAGTGGTATCTATTTATTTACTTGCATTTTCATGCTTTTGAACTGCTAAGTGGCCAGGAGCTGTGGCAAGTACAGGAGCCTGACTTGTCATGCAGTGTTCAGGTCTTGAACTTGGGCTGTCAGCTGACAAGCCTGGCTTCTTAACCACTGAGCCATCATGCCCCCTTCCCTTAAGTTCAACAGACCCTTTAAAGAAGCTCTGCTTCTTTTCTTCTGCAAGGATTTTAGGGATGGCTAGTAGCTCGATATAGTTATTTTTATTAAAAGTGAAATCTCTCAAAGTAAAAGTGTTAATTCATGTATCCTTACAACCATAAGACTATGGTGAAAATTAGAAGCCCCTGCTCTGTTCCATTTTTTCCCTCACCTGTGATTCATAGGGAAGGAAGGCAACATTGATCTCCTTGAGTGTCTTGATTGCTTTTGTGATCCGGGACTTGCTAAGCTCATTAAAGAGATCATCTGGGCAGGCTGAAAGACAAGGGTGGGAGTTAATATTCACCATCCTCCAGATGTACCATTCATTTTACTGAAAGTTTTTTTATGGTTATAGGTCAACCCCAGAAACACTAAAGTACACTTAAAATTTCATAAATGTCTCCAAATAGAAATTTACTTTTGAGCCCCCTTGGTCAGATTCTTCTCTGGGGTCTAGCACAATTCATAATCTCAGTAAAATGGATCCATGAACCACACTAGGACATATTTTTTTGACTGTCTGGATGTAATGTGTGAAATGAATCTAGCAATTATGGTGTGTAAAACATGGTTTACCTCTCAACAGAATTCATGAACCAAATAATTTATTCATCAAATCATGGTTAAACAAATCGTGGCTTAACATGAATTGTACGATTTTGGCCAAAAATGAATGAATTAAATAGATAAAATGCATCAATCTAATCACTATGGATTAGAGAGCCAGTCTAGGGTAGTAGTTAAAGCATCAGGCTAGAAACTGGGATTCTGAATTCTAGTTCCGCCTTGAGCGCAAAGCCAACTGGGTGAACATGCGCCCTTCACTTTCTTTCAGACCTAGGATGGAAGGAAAGACAAATCACTTCTGAAAAAACTCATGAAGAAAACTGCAGGGATTTGTCCAGGCAGCCTCTGAGCATCGGACATTATTAAATAGAAAAAAAAAAAAACTCACTAGGACCAGCAGCCATACAGCCTCGGTGGCGCAGTGGTTAAATGCAGCACTGCAGCCTATCTCTGCTGACTTGTTTAGCAGGTTGTCAGATCGAATCTCACCAGACTCAGGGTTGACTCAGCCTTCCATCCTTCTAAAGGTCGGTAGAATGAGGACCCAGGTTGTTTGGGGGCAATGTGCTGACTCTGTAACTGCTTCGGGAGAGTTGTAAAGCTCTGATAAGCAGTAGATAAAATCTATGTTGTAAGCTGATCAGACTCCTTCGGGAGTTGGGCAGCATAAAAATGTAATAAATAGAATAATAAACTAAAAGCTCTGCTATTGTATTTCAAGCAATTGCATAAAAGCCCGTTGATTCATACCAAAAATATAATATATTACAAATCAACCCTTAGATTGGCTAAGTATTGCTTTTGTCTCCTAGAATATTCTTCACTAATCCTAGTCCCAATAAATATTATCCCAGGATCCCCCAATCTAGAAGACACCAAGTAAGTCATAAACATCTTCTTGTTTGCCTGAGAACATTCCTTGAACTTACTGTCCGTGAAGAAGACGTGGGCAGCCTTATAGGTGAATGTTGGAGTACTTTTAAAGTCATTTATCAGAGCACGGACAGACTGCAAATGGAGAACAGGCTGTTAACAGCAATTGTACAAATCCCAAACATTTTCTACTAACTCCCACATCTTGACCCTCCAGTTATACTAACCACCCTCAATCTTAGTGACGCCTGGGTGAATATTATTCCCTTTGAGGCTTCAGGGAAATCAAAAGTATTTGCCTTTGTTCTTCCCACCTTTTTTTTTTCCTTCCCAAGAAGTTGGTAGAAAGTTCTAATTACTAGGCTAGGTATTTGTGGAAATTTCACAGGATCCATCTTTAAGGAGGCGTTTATCAATGTATTAACTGCTCAAACAGGCAATGGACCTACCGTCTCAATGGGGCTGATCAGATAGATGGCTTCCAGACTGGGAAGGGGCTCTCGGCGCTTATTTATATCTTCAATAACTGAAGGAAATAAAATGTGCATTAGATGTCTGGATGGAAGGACAAAGAATTGGGCAACAATTCCTAGGGTATGGAAGGAGGAAAAACAATAGTAAAAGGAAATACATATCTGATTCTGACAGCATCAGAAGAAGTTGACTGCAGACTGATCTAAAGAAACCAGGGCCCAAATGTGCCTGGATGGGGAACTGAGGCAAAGAATTGTGCCACAAACAATAGAAGCCTTTCCAGCTCTAATGAAGGCCTCTGTTGACAGGATCAACTATAGACAGATAGTATCTTGTGCCACTCACTTGTGATTCCTTCAGCCAGAAGATCTGACATCTTAAAGCAGGAGGAAAGAATGCGGGTGCTGGAATGATCCATAATGAGGACCTTCAGGGACAGAGAGGGGAAAAATATTATATATAAAGAATGCTATTTTTAAAGTTGAGCAAAGTTATAATTAAAGTAATTAGTTATGTCACAAAACGGCACGGAACAATAAACAATAAATAGTTGCCAACAACTCATGCCCTCAAGCATTTATTTCTATGGAAATTATAAAACCGGGGAAATCCTCTTCTATTCAGTTCTATATTGGTCTTCCAACTTTTTATTTCTACTCCCAAACTTGTATAGATAACTGAAATATTCTGACATCCATATCCATTTTTACCCCCACCCCGTCAGTCCTATTTCAAAATAAGCCTGGAGGGAGATCCCTTAGTTTGGGGATTTGACCAGGGGTGGGTTTCAAATTTTTTAACAACCGTTTCTGTGGGCGTGGCTTATTTATGGGCGTGACTAAGTGGTCATTTGACTGGGTGGGTGTGGCTATGTATGCATGTGACTGGGGTGGTAT
>JANHGC010007553.1:13379-24839 GCA_027560395.1 Boaedon fuliginosus
ATGTGCTGCAAACAGAGCTATATCTTGTGGGCAGGTGGGAGGGGCCCATGTATGTATGTATGTATGTATGTATATGTATGTGTAAACATACATACATACATACATACATACATACATACATACATACATACATACATACAAAAACCGAACCAGTTGTTACACTGGTTAAAACCCACCCCTGCATAGTTGTTAAGTGAACACTGCGCCTGTTAAATTAATAGCAGGGTTGTTAAATAAATCTGGTTTCCCCATTGGTTTTGCTTGTCAGGAAATTGCAACGCGTGATCACATGACCCTGGGACATCACAACCATCATAAATATGAGTCAGTTGCCAAACATCCAAATTTTTATCACATGACTACAGGGATGCTGCAATGGATGTGTGAAAAATGGTCATAGGTCACTTTTTCAGTGCGGTTGTAACTTTGAATGGCCACTAAACAAACTGTTGTAAGTTGAGGGCTACCTATATTGGCCAAAACGTCTTACACATCAGGTTGAGGCTCCTGTCCTAAATGTACCATATAAAACTTTCATTTACAGCCTCCATATATAATGTTGCTAAAAATACATACATACACACACACACACACACACACACACACATACATACACATGTATATTCCCACACATGCACACCACACAGAGCTACTAATTACTGTCAGCCCCAGCACAACATGAACCTTAACTTTTCAGTTACTTCCTAAGCTGAGCCTCTGATTTTCTTTCAGTTCTTCATACTAATAGTTTCTGAATTATTACTTACCCTTTAATCTTAACTTCTAATTACAATTAAATCTAAAGTATTTACATTTAAGCATTCAGTGTCATTTTTCCCCCTTTCCCTAATGCCATCTTTAGACTTTTAAATATTGGGTAGTGGGGGGGGGGCATATTTTTCATATAAACAGCTACTTTATGGTACTGTGTAAAGAATAAAGCAAGCTACACTGTATATCTCTGTATGAATAATGTCGTTTGGGATCCGTGCTTATTTCTAATCACTTATGAAGAACTTTACTTTCCTATAGTTGCCATCATTCCCCTTCCGAAATACAGATCAGGACATCCTAAACAAGACTAAGAAGATCTCATAACAAGAATAAGAAGATATATACTGACTGCTTTAGCAACACAGTTACCTTTGAGGTCCATGATAACCTGCTCCAATTTGGGATTAATTTTAAGAGACAAATTCAAAAATGACACCATCAAACATACAGCCCCCCCTGCTGTTTGAATATAGGAAATTCAGGAGGGAGGTTGCAAATCACACATCCTAGATATGATTCTTGCTCTTTGTTTTTGCGGAAAATTCTTCTCAGTTTGTAAATTAGCAGTCTCTGGGAGATCACATGTCCCCTATAGCCTAGAAGAATCCATATTGCTTCCTCAGTATGGATCCATATATGTTACCAAAAAGAAAAAAATATTTTAAACTGCTGTGGGGAAATATTTTGTTTATCTTTTGTGAATGAAATAAACATTTGCATTAGACTGGAAAGTTGAAGAAACATCCTGGAAAAAGGCACTGGCAAAGCCCTTCGACAATGCTGCCAAGAAAACTGTGTGGATATAATCATCTGGAATTGAGCTTGACTTAAGGATGTCTTTACTATTCATGCCAAAGAAGCAAAATGGAATCAAATGCTGGACATGGTGGATTTATTATGTTTCATGCTGGACCTACTTCAGCATAAAACTGAAGTATTTTTTGTTATTGGGGAGAAAACTTGTTATTTTTTGCTTGTGGAGAATACTTCCTCAGCATATAAATTACTAAATAGTGAACATATGGGATTGCACAGGTGTGTCGAAGGGCAAGCCAACACTTTGGTGGGCTGAAAATCATTTTACAGCCTACTAAACTCAAAGTATTTTTAAGATTAAGGTAAGAAACAAAGGTTACAGCTGGATCCTTCTCTTAGAGAGAATATCAAGTAAACTAATGACATAAAATGGGTTCTCTTCTCTGGATTTTTTGTGCAAGGAAGGAATGTAAATCCTTAATCGTACGTGATGGCCTAGCAAAACGAGACCAAGATTCTTACATATTCCCAACACATCAAGATAAAGATTTTCCCTGTAAGGTCATGTCCAACTTTTTTAGCTGAGGGAGCCAATGTTGTCAGAAGACATTTTCTGAGATCATGTGGACAGCATGACTATATGCTTGGGGTTATGGAACACTGTTACCTTCCCACCAAAGCAGTATGGTACCTATTTATCTATAAGCATTTGCATGCTTTTGAACTGCTAGATCAGGGGTGTCAAACTGGTGGCCCATGGGCAGGATGTGTCATGTGCAGGCCATGCTTCATGAAGGAGGAAAACATGATACATCACATGACGGCAATGTGATGCTGCAAGTTTGACACCCCCGTTTTGCAAAAAAATCACCGTTTTGCAACCTTTCCTGCCAGCTTCCTTAGAGAGTCAATGAGGATGTTGGCCAACTTGCCATGGCCAACTCACCACAGCCAACTCACCACGGCCAACTTGCTACAGGACAACTCGCCATGGCCATCTCGTCACAGGACAATTCACTGTGGGACAAGAGTTACACTAATATCAAAGAAATGGTGGAATATAATAATTAAAGAAAGGATGCAAAAGGAGGACAGAATGAAACATAAATGTCAAAAATTAAAATATTTTCTATTTATTTTAAATAATTAAATAGAATTGTTAAATTGTCCTGCAATGAGTTGTCTCGCGGTGAGTTGGTTGTGGCGAATTCTCCTGCACCAAGTTGCCTGTGGTGAGTTGGCTGCAGTGAGTTGGCCATTGCTAGTTGGCCATTGCAAACTGGCCATAGTGAGTTGACCAAAGCAAGTTGTCCCATTCCCAGCGGATAGGAAAAGTCGCAAGTCAATGGGGTGAGTATTCTGCCTCAAACTTTCTACAGTAGCACCATGCTGGCCACTCATACAATCTCCCCAACCCTCAGCCCACCTCCCTTGGAATCGCATGCATTCTCCCTGACCTGTACCTCACTGACCTGTGCCTACTCCCTTGCACTCTCCACAATCTGTGCTTCTCACACACCGCTTTACAACTTGTACTGCTTAGCAACAGAAATTCCAGTCCCAATTGCTGTTGTAAGTTAAGGACTCATGTAATGACAAGTTTCCAGAATGTTTCCAAACATTTAGAATCTATTTTAAAAAACCACTGATTCAAAGTCAAACAACTCTAGTGCATGTAGAAAATGAAAAATTGATGATGTACAATGTCTATGTTCATTATATTATTTATACACCTGTGCTGTTCCCTCAATCATAATTCAATTAAAATAGCTTCAAGCAACAGCAGAACAACATAAAAACATAATTCCTACTGCTACTTTTAAATAACAAAGAGAAAAATGTTTGTGGGTTGTCAGTAATGCAGTCTAGTAAGAAAAAATGGCATATAATACTATACTTATATAAAATGCAATTGTATAATAAGAAATTAGGATAAGTAATACAGTCCTCCAGATTGTATTAAGATAAAGACTGTGATCAAAACAACCTGTGATTCTTAGGCTTTGATATATATTTAATGCAAGACACCACGTCAATATTTTTTAATCTTTTCATCAAGAAGCATATTAAAGTGAGAACACAAAGTTTCATTTTTTAAACTTCACTTGGCAAGCAAATAAACTTCTTCCATTCTCTTAAGCTATAGTTGGTAAGCAATTTAATTTGCAAATTGAGAACATTTAGGAGGTTTTATTCAAGACAGCCTAAAGCATAATTCTACAAATGCATATTTGCAGATTATAAAGTGAACTTAACTGTATCCCTACATCATATCCCTACATCATCCTAGTTTTAGAGTTAAGAAAGGACTTTCAGAGATTAGGTGTAGATTGCTCTCTCATGCTGGCAACTCGCCCGTCTTTCTCTGGTTGGAAAATGTTTGATTTCTTTTTCTTCCCATTCTCGTCAACTTCACCAAGAATCTTCTGTATGGGGTAAAGAAGTCCCTATGGTAGTTCCCCTTCTTCACATCTTCAACACACTTCTCAGGATTTTACCCAGCAACTTATTTCAGCAAACCTCTCCAGAACTCTCTCAAACCAACAATCCTTCAGCGTGAAAACACAGCCCATCCAACTTGAGTTTACCAGCACATTTTGTTCTTTATTAAAGCTACATGTTTTCAAAAGCCAGAGCTGTCAACTCCATTTTAGTTGCAAGGTATTACCTCCATACCAGTTCTCCTCCTTTCTTCTTCCCCCCAAAAAAGAAGAAAAGAGAGGTGTTCTTTAAAAGAAGTTTCTCTATTTTCCTCATAAAGCTTTTGTTGATATTTGCATTAAATATAGATATCAGGTAAACTGACAAAAAAGTCATGGTAATTGTAGGCATATCATCAGGTAAGCTTCCCAATGTTAGAAGATAACAGGTGCATTTTGGAGCTATTAAAGTCATTGCTGGAAGGAAGTCACTCATAAAATGCCTTCCAAATAAGATTCAAATCCCACAATCATTTGTCATCATGACTACTGATGATGTTGGCTGGAAAACAAATTGCAGCACATTGTAAAGGACAAAAAAGCAGGATAGGTTACTCTAAAGCAAATATTTCTGAATCAGTGGACACAAATGAAAGTCTGTCATGGGTGTCCTCACAAATTGGCTGCCCAATGCCCATCATTGGACATGACCAACACCCTATGCCACCGATTACAAATTCAGGACGTCAGTATTTATGGCAGGTATAAAACGCCCTGGACCAGTGCCAGAATGCAAGAGTACATATGCACAAAATAAGCAAGATTATTTCAGAAGCTGGAACTCCAGGCAGACAAACTGAAGATGCAGGCAATAAAGATCAGCGAGGGACCGGGAAATGGCACTGGAAATCAGGTTCAAGATGAGAAAGGTTTGTGTCAACCAAAATGTGACTCCCAAGCTTTTTATATAGTCCTGCTTGAGGCATGTCTATTTTACTGAATCATCCCTTTTTCTTTTGAAGAACTTCATTTAATGTCTTTATTCTACTTGTGTGATTTTTCTGTGGGGGCAAGGGCTAAGATCTTTTCTTCCTCAGGGTCTGAAACTGCCAACTTAGCTTGTTGCTTGGTTTCTACAACAGGTAGCTAATTATCTGACTGCATCAGAACGGCAGGCTCATGTCACACAGATCCTAATCTTTCTAAGCCCCATCTACAGATGACTGACTTCTGAGTTGCAAGGTTAGAACCTTTTAAGCTCTGCTCCTCCACTTCAGTGGGTGACTATCTGAAAGGCATACAACACCCAAACAAGTTGAGTGGCTCCCAGCTGCACTGGGTAAACATTCTAATAGTCTCTCTATCATTTGTTATAAATTTGTCTTTTTTTATTGACAAGTGGCACTTTTCCACTGGATTGCAAATGCATATCATTTTTACTATCTAAAAATGATTATTGGCCTATATGACACCTAAAGGATTTTTGCAGATAAAAGATCCTGCTAAAATCTGGCACTTTGCGTTGCTACAAGCCAGCTAACATTTGATTATGTTTAAATTTAAAGCATCTTTTGTTTAAAAAGAAAATGAAATCATGTGAATGTGGGAACTTCCTGAGGATCAAGGGATCAGACTGTTGCCAGCCCTGTTATAGAATACACTAGAGTATTTTGCATACTTGTCCAGGGTTTTATAAATCATAGGTAATCCTCCTTCTGTGTATATATAAAAAAGACAATCTTTTAAATGTATGTTTTATTTTATGATGTCACTCACATGATCACTGAAACTAATTACATGGATGAATGTAGTTACTAAATCTGATACCCTGCACGTGGAACCTAAGCCATTCCAAAACCGTAATAATATGCAGACTACATTCCCTAAACTTCATGGATCAAATACATCAAGTAAACGATCACAGCTGAGAGTTGTAATATCCACTAGGATGCCAGGTACAGGTTTTATCTAAATTAGGCAATAACAGGTTGTTCCAAAGACAACTTGTGAATGTAGCTTTTGTTTTATATAGGTACTAGAACCAGTTCAGTTATATCTGGAGTACAGATGTGGAATGCAGGCCTCCAAAAGATGTTTGTTAACCTGGGCATGAATTCTATATATTATAAACAGCTTTAAGATCCAGAAATGTTTCTATCAGTTTGGCAATGTTTATACATCATGTGCCTAGAGAAGGGGAAACAGACTTGACTTCCCTTTTTATAAATTTCCATTACCACCCTGAATGTTTGGCCTCTTTTTTTGTATCACACTTAGCAGGCATCCAGTCCAAGTGCTCTGCAACATTTCCCCATCAAAAGCACAAATCTGATATGTGGCCGCTTACAACATTAAAACTTCTATATATATATAAGCCAATACATAAGGCATGTAAGCTAAGTCTAGAACAACACTGACACAACAAAATTAAAATATAATTCGCAATTCTATTCTTTCAGCTCTATTACATTTGCGCTTATGATGTATCATGGTAAGACAGCTGTATTGCCTGAGGAAATACGGAGAAAGGGAATCTTATAAACTTTCCAAACGACTGTAAGGCCAAGATCTGAGTATGGTTTTAGTTTAATATTCTTCCTTCTCTTTTTCCCAAGATGTGCTTCTCATACATTTTATTGGATTCTTTGCTTGTTTTTCCAACTTGTGGAATATCTTGCCTTCATTATTGTTCTCCTTATGAGACAGTTAATGGCCTCCCCACTGAATAAAATTCTATCCATTTGGCTGACATCAAAGAAGGTATAACTAAAGGAAAATGCTAAAATGAGTTCCTGAGCCAGGAAAAGGTACAGACATTTGATGACTCTGTATACGACACAGATAAAAGTCCTTGATTTTGTTATAAACTTTTTCAGAGTGGAATCAGTCCAACATAAAATGGCCTTTTACACAACAATTGAATAGCTGGCAGGCAAGTAGGAATATATTGCTAAAATCAATGGTGTCCCTCAAGAAAGAACCAACATAAAAATACTTCATTTCATTCTCCCATTCCTATACTAACCCCCATAATCCGTAGTGATCACCTATACTGGGGACTGTAGTTCAATTCAGTCAAATAGCACCCAGTTGGAGGAAAATATTTTTTAATTATTTGGTGTTATAAAAACCCAACATAAACAAAACAGCGTAACCTTGGAGAAATGGGATTAAACAGTGCTCAGATATGGTACATAAATATGTCATCTCCTATAGCTATTTTTGAAAGAGATTGTTGCTAGGGCAGATTAATGTTAGCATTAGGATTATTAAGGATTTGGAAAATCTTTGCAGGCTTTCCTTAAACTTGGCTAAATGGCACTCAGTGCCAAAGGTAGTGTCATGTCTATATTTCTTTCAGAAATATTGTGCCTGCTAGTAATAGCATCTGGTGCATGCCAGGCCTTTTAGAAATTGTAAGAAATATTACATGGAAGCTACACCATTTCTTATATGGCTACACAACAGAAAATCTACTAACCAGGGGCAATTTATTTAGGGGCAACTTTGTACGTTCAAGCTAATCACAACCATTTTTCATCCTTCCAGTGTAACTTTCATACTTTTGGTCATCAGTTTTCTCCACAGTGGCTTTCTACTTCGAGTTAATTTTAGGCCTCTTGAGATTCTATGCTCTGTATATTGTGCCATTGCTCTGCCTGATTCACATACATAGGAAGGGATAAATTCTGGGTTGAAGACTTCGTTCATCTATAATCCTTTTATATTTTCTTTCTGCTACTTCCCTTTTTTTGTTCTGTATCACAGAAAATGTGTTACACAAGGAAGGATGTGGAACAATGGCTTTTAATTGGTAGTCGCTTGATAGACAGGTGGCATGCAAAATCAATCAATCAATAAATCACTCCAGTATAATGCACTTGTTAAGGTCTGAACAACCAGTACAATTATTAAGAAACTTGACAATCAAGCTCACTTGGTGACTTGGTCCCACTTTCTGAGCCCAACAACTGTCAGGAAACGGGCTCAGCAAGTTTGACTGCTACTATATTTTACTGATGTAGGCTTTAATAACAGTCTTAAAAAATCTGAATTTTCTATTTCCACTCTCTTATATGGTAGTGAATTAGAGTATGGGTGGTTTGAACTTCTTTCTGACACTGTTTGCCAGGCATAAAATTTGCAAAGTTTCTCTAAGGTCATCTCCACGGCTCTCTAAACCAAGCTCTATACTAAGGATGATCATTTAAATAAGAGCCAGCAATGTGCAGCAGCAGCCAAAAAAGCTAATACAGTCCTGGGTTGTGTAAACAGAGGCATAGAATCAAGATCACGTGAGGTATTAGGGGCGCTTTACAAAACCCTAGTATGACCACCCCTGGAATATTGGAACCAATTTTGGTCACCATACTACAAAAAAGATGTTGAGACTTTGGAAAATGTTCAGAAAAGACTAAGAAAAGACTAACATTCAACTAAGACGATCAAATGCCTGGAGACTAAACCATATGTAGAACAGTCGCAGGTTTGGGGTCTAGCTAATCTAAAGAAAAGAAGAATTAGGGGTGACATGATAACAGTATTTCAGTATTGAGAGGCTTCCACAAAGAAGAGGGGGTCCAATTATTCCCCAAAGCACCAGAGGGCAGGACAAGAAATAATGGTTGGAAACTGATCAAAGAGAGAAGCAACCTGGAATTAAGAGAAACTTCCTAACAGTAAGGGCAATTAACCAGTGGAACGGTTTAAGCGGCCTAGAGTTCCCCCTGACAGGGGAAATGAGGTGGGGTATAAATATAAATAAATAAATAAATAAATAAAATAAACTCCAGAAATCGTGGGCATTCCATCACTGAGGTTTTAAAGAAGAGACTGGACAGTCACTTGTCTGAGATGGTATAGGTTCTCCTGCTTGAAAAGGGGGCTGGACTAGAAGCCCTCCAAGATCCCTTCCAGTCCTATTCCTATTCCTATTCCTATTCCTATTCCTATTCCTATTCCTATTCCTATTCCTATTCCTATTCCTATTCCTATTCCACTCCACTCTACTCTACTCTAGCCATCAGATCATTGTAGTGGGGATAACTTTAGGAGAGAGCTTCCCATACATTACCTTGAGCAAGACTAGTTATTAAACTAAAACCTTAATTTGTAAGGAAATCTGTTTGCACCCAATTCAGTATTAAGAGTCATCTTTTTCTTCTGTATAAACGGCCCTCTTTCTAAAGCCCAGAGTTTGCATTACTTATCTAGGTTAGACAGTTATCCATACATGCAAAACATTTTCCAAAGGTTGAAAAGACACGGATTTTCATCACCCAGTGCCTCTCCCAACTCAATTCTTAAGCTTAGAAGCTGCAAACATACTTGCATTTCATTAAGCCCTTTATGAAGAACTCCTTATTTCCAGCATAAGGAAGCACAGAAAACCCATAAAGAAAAAGAAACCAGAAATTGTGGAGCCTTTTTTTAGAAAAAAAATCTAGCTCTTTTATGAAGAAACTTTTGCTCAATTGAGCAAAAGGAGTAAAATTGCTTCCCATGACAAAGCAAGCAATAAACTACCTTTTTGATAATAAATCTCTGTCATTTTTGGAAAGACAGCCGTACTAGTTCATTGCATCCTCTGGTGTCATGGTACATTAATTGCATAGATTAATTATGTATTATCTAATACATAGATAAAAACAGAAGAGATCTGCCCTGTCAAAGTAAGGAATCGTGATGTTTTATGCTTTACCAGTTCAGGTGAGATTGGGGTCTCTTAAGTCCATAATAGCATCTCTTTAATGGTAGAATTTGGCTCTGTAGTTTCTCTTAATCTGTTTTTCTCATGTCATCTTCCCATTACATAATAGCAGAAGTTTCTATCATGCCAAGGACTTCATGCACAGAGGGAAGTCTGCAGCATCCTAAGAACTTGAGAATTGCAGGGTTGAGTACATGGAAACATATCTTAAATATTTTTAGGAGAGACTAAGCAAGTATTATATATGCAGAAGATAAATGAACCCAGAAATCAGTCAAATAAATATAGGAATAGGATTTAACTATTCAAATGGAATGTATGTCTTGTTTCTTGATTTCATTATTTTGGGGATCCTATACCTATTAAGTGCTGTTTTATTAATGTATTTAAATTGGTATCTTATGTGTCCACACTAGTTGAACTTTTACAAATAACATTCCAGCTATAATTAACATGTTAACCATTACCAAAAACTAAAATTATAATATATACTGCTATGAAACAAAGAATTAATTAAAATTGAGGTCATCTGCCAACTATATAGAAATCTTTGTGTCTACAGTCTAATTATGCCTAGAATATATCACATATATATCACAATATATGAAATACTACAGAAATCTAGCCTTCCTTCCTAAGGCATTAAATCACAAGCATTTTGCTTCTTTCTTTGCAACAGGCATTTCTCATTTTGGAAATTAGAAGGAAAAAAAGGACTAAGGAAAAAAAGCCTAAGTACAATTGTTTGCTATGTTTAAACAGAAAAAGCAAACAAATACATATAGATAACATGGTACTTTTGCTATAAAAAGTGCTGGTTGGACTATTTACAAACATCATGAGTCATACTGATTTAATATTCATAAGCTATTCAGCTTTATTGTAGCTTGACCACTGCCAAGGGATTTTAATGAACAGGCTATAAGTGCTGCATTGTAATCTTGACCATTTGGGTAGACAGCTTGCAACTATCCGCAGCAATTAGATGTAGATGGACAACTTGAGGCTTGGATTATGTCCAATAGCCCACTGTTCAAGAGGTGATAGCTCAGAATGCCCTGCACATCTTTCTGGAGAACCAGTCTCTAGGAGGAATGCTATTAAGACAATCTAGACCAGGGGTGTCAAACTTGATTTCATTGAGGGACGCATCAGGGTTTGACCTCAGGGAGCCGTGGCCAGGTGGCCATGGCCAGCTCAACATCACTCATGTCGGGGGCACCTTGGTGGCCAAGTGCTAAGGCAGGATTTCCCTCAGAACTTCCCTCCCTCATTATAATCTTCCTTCCTTCCCTTTTTTCCTTCCCTCATTCTTTCTTCTTCCTTCCCTTTTCCTTATTTTTCCTTCCTTGCTCTCTTCCAATCTTTCCTTCTTTTTATCTTTCCTCTTTCCCTTTCTCATTTTCTGTTACTTCTTGCATGCTCAAATGCAAAAGGGGAACCATTTCTCCTTTTGTTTTGCTAGCCCTCTGCCAGTGAAAACAGAGCCCAGGAGGGCTGCGTGTAGCCCTCCCAAGTTCCTTTTTCGCTGGCAGAGGCACCGTGGGCCAGTCCATTGCTGTTTCCAGGGTGGCCCCATGGGCCAGATCTAAGCACTCTGGGCCGAATGTGGCCCACAGGCCTTGAGTTTGACACCCATGATCTAGACACATGAATGCTTTATCAAGCCTTGATACTATTATCAAGGCTTGATCGGTGATACTTGATACTATTATCAAGGCTTGGTCGGTGAAATGAGGACCCAGATTGTTGGGGGCAATAAGCTGACTCTGTAACTGCTTGGGGAGTGTTGTAAAGCTC
>JANHGC010007553.1:24939-36337 GCA_027560395.1 Boaedon fuliginosus
GATAAGCAGTATATAACATCTGAGTGCTATTGCTATCCATGTTGTAAGCCGCTCAGAGTCCTTCGGGAATTGGGCAGTATAAAAATGTAATAAATAAATAAATAAATAATTAAATAAATAAATATTATGATCAGGGGCAATGTGAACGTAGGAGTAAGGATATAGATATGACGGAGCACATATGACCTCTGTCTGGAACAGATATAACATTGGGTTTGTGCATAACTCTCTACAAGACACAATTATATTAACATACCACAGGTCATAAATCAGGCCATATTTCTGCATGTTTGATGAAAGCTCATAATTTGCATTATTTGTGTGATGAAAACATCATGCATTATCCACTGTTACCTGACTCCACAGATAACTGTCTATTGCTTGCATTTGTGAACAAGTCAACTTCTGGCACACCCAATTCCATCATTATGGAAGAGCCGTGGTGGCACAGTATTGCAAGCCAATTTTGTTGAGTGTCAGCAGTTTGATTTTCACTGGCTCAAGGTTGATTCAGACTTCCATCTTTCTGAAATTGCTAAAATGAGGACCCCGATTTTTAGGGCAATCTGTAAACTGACTCTAAACTGCTTAGAGAAAGCTGTATAGCACTATAAAGCAGTATATAAATCTAAGGGCTATTGCTATTATCTGTTAGGAGATGTTTTTCTCTTCAAGCTCCCTAAATTTAGAGCCTCCTTAGGATTTACCTGGATTCCCAATGAAAAGTTATGCATACGTGTTAACAAGTGATGCTCCAGCATTTTATTTTAATTTTATTTTATTTTGAGATTATAAAACCTGGATTAACTTCAGAAAATGAGATTCTTAGCTTTACAGAGAGAGGTCATCGGTGATCTAAATGTTGACCAAACCCCAGGATTGTAGGTACTAACATAGTAATTGCATCTCTTTCTCCAATATTTTCAACCAGATATGTAGGTTACAATTATGGCATTAGTAGCAAGTGTAAATTAGCCTAAAACTCAACCTATGGCCACTGCCATACAGCACATGCTTATCTGAAATTGATAAAGCTAGTACAATCAAACAAAAATAAAATCTAATGGCTTCCTATTTTAAAGGAGCTACATTTGGATCTAAAATTATTATTTTATAGTTATGGTGTTATGATATTCAACACATTAGGAAAATATTTACAAACACTGCCATATGCTCTTTGACATTTCCAATTGTACAAATTTACCCTTGAAAGTGATTGATAATGATGATGATAATTTAATACAGCCATCCATTTCTTTGACATGTTGATAAATGCCAGAATTTATGATGCTACATAAAGGACAAGAAACTTCCTAAAAGTCATAAACTTATTATAGGATAATGTTCATAAATCATTTATAAATATTGCCATAAATATAAAAGTTATTAATCCCAGAGATAATAAGCAATAAATTAACAAATTATTGTTAATCCCAGAGATAACCAGCAATAAAAGTTAAAGGATTTTTTAAATCTATGCCAACAAACTGATAATTTCTGTAATGTAGTGCCCTTGAAATCTATTATATGTTGACATGGCTTTTAGGGTCATACAAACTTGGATTGTAGCTATATTTGCAGACACAAGTCTCTTTAGTCGAACCTTGTAAAAAATACAAGCCCAGAGATAAAAATTTTGGTGCTTACTTATAAAACACATAAAATACATCAATCTTTACTTTGGAGGGATTCATTCTGGATACATACTTTAAAATCTGGATGTTTTAATTACAGTATTCTGGGGCTATTTGCAGCATTGCATTTGATTACAATTATATTGTTTCATTTTAGACTACAGTGAGAAGTAAAGATGTGAGGCCACTGAGGAGGCATTTAAAATGCTTCTCACTTACTTGGTGCCAAAGCTACTTTGAGATATTTCAAAACATTTCATCTCATTCAGAAGGTATTTCATTCCACAACTATTGTAAGCAGCTTAGTTCTCAGGATTTTGGGGACTTCATTGTATTTAAACATTTTATGTATATGTATTTTTTTGTAACAGTAATTCATATTTATATTTTTTCTAGAGTTTTTAAATTGTTTTTGTTTACACTGCACGTAACTAATGATCAAACACTTTACTGAGATTATCTTAATTCTCTTGATCCATTCAACAATAAAAACAAGATCTAGCAAATGTGTTTATCCATTTTAATCTGGTAGATGTTGCTAAAAAACATTTCTGTCAAAGCTTTCCTTTCTGAACATTTATGGATTGTGTCTTCTTTTGGTAACCATTTATACTAATGACTAAGAGGAGACAGAACATTTGCAAAATAAAATTATACTAAGTCGGAATGTCCTTTGCCAATTAACATTATTCAAAAGTCATGGCCATTTAAGGCTGTACAAATAAGCAGTAGCTTAATGGTTTGCAATTTCCTATATTTTAATTATAAGCACACATAGAATTTACCATGGTATTAAACAATGTCTCATAAAAGCCCCAAAATTATCATTAAGTTGATGATTAGTCTCACAATTTGACAAATGCATTCTATCATTATAGACATTCTAAAAATACATTCTGTATAACATGTACACATTTCTTGAAACAATAAAATTACAGTACACTGCACTGAAATGGAAATTTTCTTATAATTTCATATTTATTGGTGTTATTTTTGTCAGTTCTGTAAATGTTCCTTCCCTTGATATCTATAAGCTTGACCTTGTAAGCTTGACATCATTGGCTTCATTTGAACTTATGTGTAGAATATATATTTTTAATTTTAGGAAGATCTTGTTTGTATCAATGAAAGGATTCAGGAAACATGATTTCAATGCCAGAAGGCAGAGTTCCCATAATTCATGAAAATATGCACACACACCCCAACAGGAATGAAACCAGGAATGATACAAACAGGAGGAAACAGGTTTCTAGTATAGATTAAAAACAAAAAAAATCATAATTAGCTCCACAGTTAAGTCATAATCACTCAAAGGCAATTCCCACAAAGTAAATCCAGTAGCATATTCCTTATTCAAGAATGTCAGCGTCAGTTGGAAAGAGGATGAATGAATGGGCGAGGCTGAGGAATTTCTGTGGGGATTTCTGAAGTGTGGAATACCTTCGTCTGAGCTCCGCTTCCTCAACGAAGAGCAGACATTTGAAAAGCATTACAACACACAGACCAATACACGCTGGTGTGTAAACCCAAACCACATCTATATGTAAACGGACGGGCGCTGGAACCCCGCAGCTTTGTTCCAATCCCGCTTTGTCCTGCTTTCAGGGGCTTCGGCGCGGTAACCCCCCCCCCCCCAAATTTACCTGCACCCTCGTTTGCACGGATTATTTATGCGGAAGGCTTTTTACCGCGTCGCGTCTAAAACCGTGACAGTACCGGGATCACAGCCTTCTAATCTAAGCTTAAGGACGTGACTCGGAATCCTTTCGAGTGGGAGGTTTCCCCGCTTGTAAAAAGGTAGCATGCAGACTCTGTGCTTATTCCTTATAAAACTATAATGCAGAACTTATTTTTTTTTAATTAAGACTTCCAATAAAAAAAATGCAGCGCCCACCAAGATCGCCCCCAGCCGCGCCTCCTCCTCCTCCTCCCCCCTCATGGTTCCCAGCTGAAGAGAACCCGACCGCCCCCTCCGTAAAAAACAGGCCGGGCTGTCTCGCGAGAATCGGCGCCCTCTTCTCCTCCCTTTTCGCTCCCGAGCGGAGAGTGGCCGGGTGGGGCGCACGAGGCCCCGCGTCGATTGTGACGCCGAGGAGTGGAACGCGGAGGGGCGGGGCCGCTTCCCCTCCTACCGCCCCGGAGTGGGACCCGCTTGGGATCGGCGGCTGCTTCTAAAGCCGGCCGATTTGGGCTGAAAGTCGTTGCTAAAAGCCGGAGCCCTTGCGGTCAAGGCGGCGGATGCAAAAGGATCCGTGGCCCGGCCTTCTTCCCTAGCGGCCCCGTGTTACCGACAAGTCTTTCCTTTCAGGCGATCTCCTTGGAAAAAGCTTTCACGCGTTCGCTCATTCACACGTCTTGGAACAAAGAATCGGGGAGGGAGGGAAGGAGGGAGGAGGCGCTCATGGAACTCGCCACAAACACCTATAGGGCACTACATTCCGCAGTCGGTACTATAGACAGAGACCTAAAGGGAAAGCCGGGAAGATCGGCGGCTGCTTTGCTCCGCTCTCCTCCTCCAGCCCGGCAACGGGGCTCGTCCACCCGTCGCTAGAGGGAGGTGTGGTATTGAGAGAAAAAGAGAGGAAGCAGCCGCCAGACCCGCCAAGGCGACGGCTGCTTGGAGAGAGAGAGAAGGGGAGGAAGGACAAGCCGCCGCTCGGGCTTCCCTTGCCTCGCCTTGCATCGAGCGCCAGAGTCCCCGGAGGCGCCGCTGGTGAGGCAGCCCTCGGGAAAGGGGCGCTTCGGGGGACTCCCGGCAGAAAGAGGCGGTCTTGACAGGGGCGGCATCGGAGGTCGCCCGAGCCAGGGACGAGGCTCTCCTCCTCCTCCCCCGCCTCTGCTTCGTCCCCTTCCCTGGTGTTAAATCCGCCCGAGGGCTGCGGCTTCCCCCGCGTGAGCGCAAGCCTTTCCTCGGCGGCTCCGGGTTTCCATTTTGGATGATGGTGTAGCGGCAGCTTTTCCGTGGCCAGGGCTCTTCCCGGAGAGACCCCCGAAGCGTGCGCGCCGAGACAGGCACAGAGGGAAGTTCGCGGAGGAGCCCGGCCAGCCTCCCCTCCGGGTCGCCTCCCAAACAAACAAGCCAGCCGGAAAAGTCTCAAGAAGCTGCCAAAAAGGAGCCTGACTGAGAGACTCGCCCGGGGGAAAAGAGGAGGCGGCGGAGGAGGAGAAGAAGCGCCTTTGCCCTCCCATCTTCCGTCCTGACCGCCTCCCCCTTTGCTTGAATCCACCTTCCCTCCTCCGCCCTCTCTCCTTCCTCGGAAGCGCCAGGGGCTGCAAGAGCCGCACTGAGGGGAAGGAAGGATGGCTTCGACCGCAACCTGCACCAGATTTACCGACGAGTACCAGCTCTTTGAGGAGCTTGGAAAGTAAGTGGCCGAAAGCCCGCGGTGGGGCTCGCCTTGCTGGCGGCGACCGGAGGGGCTTCGGGGGGCGAGAAGGAGCCTTTGACAGCCGGCAGAGGAATGGCGCGCCGGCGGGGAGCTGCGCTGGGTCGAGCCCTGCCACCAGGTCGCCCCTCGCGAAGCGGACGGCTGGCTCTTCTGCAGCTCTTCCTCGCTGCCTTCGGGGCCGGCAGCCCGAGCTTGCGGGAAGGCTGAGCTGGGCTGGTGGACGGGCGGAGGGAGGGAGGGGAGCGCGGATGCTCGGGGAAAGGTCGGCTGCTTTCGCCCCTTTTGCTCGGCGTGAAGCGGCCGCGTTTATTGACGCGTAAAGTTCAGCCCGGGCGTGTTTCTGTGGGTGCGATCATCTTCCAGCTCTCCGCTGGGTTTCTTTACGGGGCTGAAAGCCCTTGCGGCGGCCGGTCTTGTCGGGAGCCAGATTTTGACGCGGGATTTTCCATCCTGCCCGCCTCTCCGTAAAGTGGAAGGGAAGCACACCACCCGGGGAGAACCGGCGATGACGAAATTGGCCCTGGGGCAGCGTGGGTGGCTTTGCATTCGGGCGTCCGTTCGGACGGCGGCAATTGCAAAGCAACGTGGGCGGCAGGAGGCTTGACCCGCGTTTTCGTCCCAGGAAACGTAACCCTTTTAAAGGTGCATTTTCTTCAGGGGAAGAGGAGGGCAATTCGGACTCAAACCACCGGGCTCCTCCTCTTGCTGCTGCTTCTTTTATTATTCTTATTGTATTTCCTTACAAAACAAAACCCTGTCAATTCGGCGCTATCTAAAGTCTGTTATATAAACGACTTGAAAATGCTTGACCAATGGCAGGCGGGGAATTAGCGACGGGGAGCCTGTCAGAGGGAGCAGCCTAATTTCCGTGCTGGCTCTGCAAGGGAATTGCACATGAATGCTCGTGCTTAAAACTGCAGGGAGTGAGATTTATGGCATCCAGGCCACTCCGTGGAGGCTGCTTGAGCTTAAATAAATAGAATGGGTGTTACGTCTGTTATATCGGAGAACAGGAGGGAAATGGATAAAATGTAACGACATTATTCCCTCCCTGCAAAAAATAGATGCACACACGCCTTTGAATCAAAGCACAGTAAAAGACAGAATGGGTGTGAAAAAATCACACGATTCTGGGATTAAGGTAGCCACTTACAAGAGTACGTGCATGCATTCAATATATTTGAAGAATATACCTTTTCCTTACAGTTTAAATCCATTGCAACAAACCCAAATTAAGGAAGTATTTTTTCTAAAAAAAATATTTATTTGTTGTCTTGTTTCTTAACTGTTCAGGTTATTAGATGGTTCAGTAGCATACCCCAACGTGGCATTTATGTTACTCTTGTTTATTGACTTCCAGGGGAGCTTTCTCAGTGGTGAGAAGATGCCTGAAAATCACTACAGGACAAGAATATGCTGCCAAAATTATCAACACTAAAAAGCTGTCAGCGAGGGGTGGGTATCCTTAAGCTGTTGTGAAATATATTTGCAGTAATGCAGCTAGACCTGAATTAACTAGATGGGAATGAAATCTTTGCTTTTTTGTTTTAAAAGCCATATTTATCCTAATGTATTTTTATGGGAAAATTTAAGCATGCCTCCAGTGCTATTTAAATTAACCATTTAGATCTGTAATTTTGAAATTTGATCAGCTATTATATTTAGGTTTTCTGCCTCACTTTGCTTTCATTGGCATTAACAAACAAACAAAGAAACAGAGAAGTGACATGCTTCTCCTATTAAAACGTTCTTGGTTTTTTAAAGTAAAACTGATATTCTTGCTGTAAATTAAATATTTTCAGCTTGGTACAGTCAGATTTCCCCCCTTTATATATAACTTCAAGATTTGCAGTCTCCCAAGGATCAGGATTATGCAAGTTCAATTTTAACATATATAGGTTAGTTTCCAAAATAGTACAAACAACATTTATTTTCCCCTTAACCTCCTCCCTTTAAGCTATGTGGAAGTTATGTAGAGAAGGCTTACCTCTGGAGTCTGGAGCTTCAGTGTTGTTGCGTAGGAAAGGCTTACAATAGATTACATTCTCCCTGTGTGTATGTGAGATTATGTCCTTAAATTTGTATGTTTGTTCATGGTAAAGCCATATTGATATATTTCCATGGAATATTGAGATTATGGATTATTTTCTGATAAAATATATCAGATTAATTTATATTTTTTTTCATGAGTATGGAAATAAATGGAGCCCTTCAGTATACAGACCCACAATGCATAGCTTAACAATAAAAGCTACACGGTTGGAACACAACATTTATCATATATTTATCATTGAAAGAGAAGTTCTACACATTTGTTTTTACTTATACATCAAACTATGATATTTATAAGATTATTAGTGGTAAATTGGCAGGCAATTTTGTCTGAAGTATGTTTGGTTAAAACTGATGCAACAGATTTTAATATAATATACAGCCTAATCCCTATGTATGTTTATTTTGAAAAGTTATAGACACCCTAAAAATGGCAGTTCTAAATTAAGGCAATCTTTTTTTTTTTTTAAAGCAAGATTAAAAAGAAATAAATAGATAATTGGTAGAACCGTATACTAAGTAATCTTCCTCATTGTTTTAATATTACATCCGAGCTTTTTGTCATTTGGAGTTTGAAGTGATACACTACAATAGCATTTGTTTGTTTGTTTTTCCTATTAACTGCCCATCTCCACCAGAACTACTGTTGAAAAATGAAAATAGATTTAATGCATTTTAACTTTTTGAAGCTCAGAAACATTTCAACCAGATTTTTAATTTCATTATAAATTCACAAATTAATTCAGGATTTGATGGATCAATTTTTTAGATACTGTGCAGTTACACTATGTAGTCATAATTAATTGCATATTTAAAAAAACTATGCTCTGTCTTTAGTGTTTTCAATATATAGAGGAAACAAAATTTTAAACAGACCTTTGGGTACTGTGGAAGTGCCTAAATAACCAGCCATTATACAGGCTGTAGAAATAAGTAATCTAAAGTTTTAAATGCTTCATATTTAATTTAGATGTAAACAAGGTGAGCTTTAACTATCCATCTTAAGCTATTTCCATTGTCCTCTACAAATAGCTTATTCCTATTTTATTAGCAAATTCTTTGAGAGCTTTTCCCCATTACCATATAAAAGAAGGAAAGTTTTCTTCAACCAATATTATTCTTTAACCAAATTCTTGGGGGTTGATCTATTATATGATTTCATCTCATCCATTTTGTGGACATAGATTAAAACCTTTGTAATTATTTAATATTTTTGTCTTGTACTTTATGGATGCCAAACTGCTATAGATGTCAAACTGTATTAAGTCTTGAACATTTTTCCATAATTAAATTGTTTAAAAAGCAATTGGAGAAGAAAATAACCCCATTATGACAGGTGAACTATTTTATTGAGCTTCAAACTAATTATTTTGCAAAAAAAAATAACTTTATGGATTAAAAAATAGTTTTGTTGACAGCAAGGAACTAGAACATTTTTGTTTCATTAAAGAAAGGAAAAGATCAATAGGAGGCAGATGAGTTGGGAAAGAGATTGACAAGGAAACTTGTCAACTTACATTATCCATTAGGGATGCTTAATAATCAGTTGAAGAATTTTTAAATGTATATTATTTCCCACCTCAGGCTTTGCAAAACAACGTGCAGAGCAAGTAATAAGCATTGGATGCCACAAATCCATGACCTTATATTTGGCATAGAGAATATCAGCCTACTGTAAATCCATTTCTTAAGAAAAGCCAATTGGGGTTTTATACATCAGTCTGAACTCCTTAAAGAAATGTTAAGGCACAAATGAAACTTGTGATAAATTATGAATGTGTTGGTCATTTACATTGTTAGAACATGCATAAGTGTAAAATAGCCATAACCAGCAAAAATGGCTGAGGAATTCTGGGAGTTGAAGTCCACAAGTCTTAAAATTGCCAAGTTTGGACACCTCTGGCCATAACGGTACATACATTTTGTTTGGTTAACCCAAATGCAATAAATCCCAGATTAATGAAGGAATGGCTGGAATTTTAAAAGCATTTTTTATCTGAGGTACTCTAAAGACGTATTTTTCTCATCTGTGGTTTGAAGGAGCTTCTTTATATGTCATTGCTATGAAATATGATGTAAGTTCAGATGTGAACAAGCTTCAGAGCATTGTGAATGTTATCAGTATACAGATTTGTGCCCTTAGGAACATTTAGCTTGAAAAGATAGCTCTAAATGGCCTTCAATGTCATTTTAAGACTGATTTATACAGTATACTATCTATTGTGGACTTTCACTTTTGAGCATATTTGCATTGCTAACAGTTTTCTGTGATGCTTTTTGTTATGAAGGGGAATTTTAATGAAGCAAAGGAAATAGAACTTATGATCCTTGTCACCTTGAGGGCATCCTTTCTGAAATACTAAATGCCTAAGAGGCTATTTTAGAAATAAAATGGATAAAGCAGTATTGTGAATCTGTTTACACTTCTGTAGTCTAAATTAACTTCAGATATCGAGTGATTTTGATAACTCCTGGACACTTATAATTGGAAGTGATATTCAGGTGCTTCTGGTTTGTAACCTTGTTGGTTCAGTGCATTGAGTATGAAAATCAATCAATCTTTTTCAATGGTTTACTTTCTTTCAAAATTTTTGTAAACTGCAGTCAATTTTTGTATCTTTCAACACAAATAATTTCTAATTTGCAAAGAAAAAAGGTAACACACAAGGATGATGAAACACCTTATTATTTGTATGGGCTTAATGCATTAAATATGATTTACAAATCAAACACACCATATTGTTGAACAGAAAAGGCAAATTCTATGCATATCATATTCTTTTTTCTTCTCTCTCTTATCTTTTGGACCCACTTCTGCTGTTGTTTGATATCTTGTAGTATCACCCTCTCCTCATTTCTTCTCTTATCTTGTCTTTGGAAAATGTCTTAATGCCTCTCCAGTATGAATGCAAGAAGGATAGGAAGAATGAAAACAATGTTGCATTTTAGTTTTTTTCTAACTAAAACTAAAATTTTCGTTTAGTTTGTGTGCAAGAGGTTTGTCCCTGTTGTTTTAGAAGCAAGGGCTGTCAACTCAGTTTTGTTTTCCTGGTATGATTGATGTAGATCATGAGCCGTGGTGGCACAATGGTTAGAATGAAGTATTGCAGGCTAATTCTGCTGATAGCCAGCAGTTCGATTTTCACCGGCTCAAGGTTGACTTAGCCTTCCATCCTTCTGAAGTTGGTAAAATATTGGGGGGGGGGGCAATATGCTGACTCTGTAAACCGCTTAGGGAGGGCTGTAAAGCACTGTCAAGTGGTATATAAGTGCTATTGCTACCACTATCATTACAGGCAAAGAGAAAACCACTACAGGATGTACTTCCTCTAAGAGTAAACTAAACACGTGCTTACCTTTGAAGAAGTTTCACTATTCTTATGTGTATCTATGGGTGTATATACAACAAAGCTGTTTCCATTGCATTTGTCTACTTTCAGTTTGTTTGGGCTTAAAGAATACAATAGAAGCTTTTTAATTTTCTTTGAATTGTTAAGTAAAAGCTAATGCCGGCATTGCATTCTTTATTTTTTAATTATCACAATGTGGTATACAGTATATTTATCACAATAAATGCAAAGTCAATCCGTGATGGTTTGGAGCCTCAACAGATTGGAGTAGTCCTTGTTTTCCCTTGTGTATTAGTTCTTATGAAATTTGCTTTTCTTTGGCTCAAAACTAGAACCACTGCCTGGTCACATTCCCGTCCCAGGACAGGATGGAAGAAGAGGTTGAAAGGAAAAAACAATTTCTTAAGAAAATTGAAATAAAACAATTGGAAGGAGTTATTTAGTCTAGTACCTACTACTCAGTATAAAACTCCAAATTAAAGCATCCACAACAAAGGTGTGCCAGCTTCTGCTTAGCATAGGATAGCATATAGCATAGAATGTTATAATTTGCTTTGGTAATTGATTCTTCTGTTTAGCTGTTCTTATTCATAAAACATTTTTTCCATCACTGAACTAAAAACTCCTTCCTATTGCTAACTGCTTGCTATTTAAAAACTGCTTTCTTCTCATTTTAAGACTATTTTTTATATCTCTACTTGGGGATAATAAAGAATAAGTTGTGGTTTTCTCTGGTGCCCCTGGAAGGTACGTGAAAAGTACCATCCTATTTTCACTTGTTTTTTTCTTCTTAGGGATAAGCATTTCCAGTTTCCTCATTCTGTTTCAATTTTTAGTCCCCTGTTTAGTTTAATTTCCCTCTTCCAATTTGCAGAATCCTTTTTAGAGTGCGGTGGCCAGAACTGGACACAGCACCAGAAGCAGAATCTGACAGAGTAGAATAGAATAAAGCAATTACAGATAGTCCTTGACT
>JANHGC010007554.1:14986-28291 GCA_027560395.1 Boaedon fuliginosus
TAGATAGATAGATAGATAGATAGATAGATAGATAGATAGATAGATTTGGAGATAACAATCTGTCATAAAATTTACTGAAAAAGTACCTTCTCTATAGATGGTCCTGTATAAATTAATATATGTGTGTCTGTATATATATATTACATGCACACATCATGTATATTCCCACGGTAAAGTCCAAAACTATCAGTTAAACACGACACCTTGAAAATTGTCTATAATTACAGTGAGCAAGGAAAGCCACAATACTAGAAACAATCAAAGCCACAATACTAGAAACAATCATCAGGTCAAGAGTAATAGCAGGGTTTTTTTTCCCAATCTTTTCTTCTTCACAGGATCAAGGTAAGTGGGGGATTTTTTTATCATCACTTATGACAGTGGCTAAGCTTGCCCCAATAAATGCTTGCCCATTCAATGATAGCCCTGATGCTGTATAACATGGTATTCTGTGTAAGTCAATACAAGATTACATCATGGTCTCCGTATGTACATTGACTAATGCAAAAGCTCTTGTTTCTGAATTTACTACCACTCCCCAAGGAAAATGTGACAATAGTGAGCAGGCTTAGTAGATTCATATGTACAACATTCATGTTTATCATCTCTTATGAGGGTCTTTGTATAATTCTCATTCTTAACAGTCAAAGCTGCAATGGAAATTTCTAGTGCATCTTGGCAGACTTGAAAAGTGATTAGTTAATGGATGGAGCTATTTATCCATGTAGTAAAGGGTTGGGGACATTGAAACATTCACCCTAGCACACAAATCTTCACAGCTCATGAAATTTCAAGGGACAGGTACATAATAATTTACTTGCCCAATGCCATGGCAAGGGATGGCCTCTGACATTCCTTGAAAGCTAAAGGAAAGGTAATAGCTTTTTCTTCCCAACAGTCTTTAATTCGGATTTTTTTCTTCCCTGGAAACAGATTCTTTGAGACCTTTCTTCTTTTGGAGTGGGATATTCACTACTGAGAATTCAGTAACTTGATGATGAACTACTAATGCTTCAGAGCTAAAAGAAACTGTAGCCAAATCAAAATAGGAAAGCATTCATGTGCTTAATAAATGTAGACATGGAATCAAGTATGTTACTGGTACCCTTATTGTATGAGAGTATATTGCAGCTGGACATTTATTGCAGAATTTCCAACATAATTTGCAACATTAAATGTTCAACAAAACAGTTGCTATATATGATGCAGTTACTGGCACTATGTAGACATTTTACTGTTAGAAGGATATAAAGCCACTCTATGAGAAAGAATGTGGGCCATTCTATAGTATAAACAAGGAACAACAAAACTGTGGATTTTACAATGCTGTAGTCAAAATGCATACAAAGGAAAGGAAGTAGGAAAGGAAATCCAATCTTTACAAAATTGTCTATAGTTAATAACCTTAAGAATTACATGCAATAAAAATATATCAGATAATAAGTAAAATTATAATTTTTTTAGAAATGAAAAGTATTTCAGGAAGAGAATGCATTACCGCATAAAAGTCCCTATTGTAGGCATAATGAGGAAATTATATTTAGGAATGGCTACTTGCATCCTGGAACTAAAATATAGTTTAATAATATGATAATATAAAGCATGTTCCATGGTACTTTCTCTTGTGGTGAGGACAACAGCACTTGGAAGTATTCACTTTGATTTTGATTAATCACAGTTTAATCTAACAGATTGTGGCTAATCTTAATTATGGTTGTCTTGAGGTAAACTATCCAAATCATGCTTTATGATTGTGTTCAACAATTTATGGTTACAATTAGTATTATGCCTGAATCGATATGAAAAAGAAAACTTAAAGTATAAAATTTTCAATGGATTACCTGTTCATGATAAACATGTGTGAACATAGCCACTGTGAATTCTATTCTTTTCATTTTAGCTTGGAATAATGAGCAATAAACACATGCAATAAATACTAAGGGGACATTAACAGTGATAAAATTAATAATCATGATTATTCTTAAAGTTATGAGATACTAAATGCATTTGTTACTGTATATTGTCTCAATCCTTAGAATGCCATAAAGATTGGTTAATATCATTATTTAAAACTCATAGAAAGAGCTAGGATTCAGAGATTTATTATAAATCAATCTCTCTCTCTCTCTCTCTCTCTCTCTCTCTCTCTCTCTCTCTCTTTCTCTCTCTCTCCCTCTTACCCTATCCATCCGTCCCTCCACCAATTCATTCATCTATCTATCCAATGTATTTATATCCACCCATCTTACCAAACATGATCCCAGGCAGCATGCAATAAAAACATAAAAACAGTAATATAAAATCAATACACATTTAACAATGTTCATATTATTGTTACAAATCAAAGAGATACCAATAGATATTAATAATAATGGAGTCATCTCAGTAAAATTATTTCATAAAACAGAAGCACACTAAATCCTGAATGTTTCTCACATAAGCTTTGGGTATGCACAGAGTTAGCATTAAGGTTCCCCATGTGGCTTTTGTCTTTATTTGTGGCAAACTATTATCTAAAATGATAAACGTTTCTATATCCCTTGTAGTACAGAGTTTATAGATTAAGGATTTAACCTATTATCTATTTTTAGGCCTCAACACAGAATTGCTAGATATAGATATAAAAAGCAATTTGCTTATAGAAGATTTCTGTTTCATATTCAGTCTTATATATAAAACCAAGAGTCTATGGATGGCTAATGATTACAACCAAAAAAATGGTCTATAACTACTACTAAAGTTCAGCTGTAATCAAAATGCTTGAAGACATTTTTCTATCACAATCATTACTGCAACATAAACTCCTAGATGCCAATATTTTTTTGCACTGCACCACTTTAATATGTGTAGCTTGTATGCATTTTTGTAACATGTTCTGTTTTTGTAAATAAAATTGAATGTAACTGAACAGTGTAGTTCAGCATGAATACAATATAAAACTAGAAACATCCTCTTTCAATAACTCACATCAGAGGCAAAAGGCTCAAGTTGTTTTTGCTGAGCCTTGCACTGCAAGGATGGGAAAAAATTTGCTTGTTATTTTTACATTTGCCATCAGACAGTGCCATGCTCCATCAAGCCTAGAGGCTTAAATGCCAAAGTTGGAAGGAGAAAAGAAATCCATCTAGTCTTTGAATATGTTTGATGTCTGCGTAAGCATAAATGCTGGATACAGGTCTGCTGGAAAAAGTGTTTGTTTTACCTATCTCCAAAGACTGAGAGCTGAGCTAAGACAACAAATGCTTTACAATTAGAAACAGAAAAATGTTGTGTAGTGTGTGTGTGTGTGTGTAAACTGTATATGTATATATATTGCATGAGACATATAATCTTCTGAATCATAATAGTGGGATGGGAATCGGAATATTCACATGACTTGCCCACCAATTAGTTGTTATGGCTTAATGGCCTGATCCACACAATGTGCTAAGACTATATTTTCTCCTAGTTGAGAGTGTTACACGAAACCAGGTATTTTAGTAAACCATCTCACTGATGGATAATTTTATTGCACATACTGTATACCATTTTAGCCATATGGGCAATGTATAGAAATATAAAAAATAATACATTTATTAATGTTGTTCTCTGTTTGCAGCACTAATACTAATACTGTAGTAGCAACAGTAAAACCCTCTGATGAACTTACTGTCTACCAATACCAAGTCTTGCACGAGGGCCAAATTATTTTCTTGCCAAACAAGCAAAATTACTGGTCCTGCTGCAAGAAGTCCTTAAAAATGATAGCAAAAGGAAGTGCTCTGGCCAAATGTAGATTGTCTCATTCACTGTTTCCCTTAAAAAAAAAAAAATCTGCTTTCCAGATGGAGGGCCATATCGTTTACCCTAGCATGTCACTCAATCACCACATATAAAAATTCTGCCTGGAAAGGCAGAATCTGCCTGGCATATTAAGCCATTGTTAACAAAACAGTTATGGAAAATGACAAAAGTATTTGTGTTTTGTATTCCAACAGGGTAGCATCAGAAACAGATTTTTAAGTGTGCATTGAAAGCATTCAGTGCATAACTATACTGTAGATGGGATGTGCTTTGCTATATAGACAGGGATACCAATACTACTGGTAATAAGCAGAATGATTGTGAGATAGGATTTTCATGTTTCTGTACAAACATATACATACATAAATTGGGGCAGAAAAGTGGGGATGTCCCTTCTCTCTGAGTTCATACAAGTTAAATCAAATTTTGATAACAAAATTAAATTGCTGCAATCACATAAAATGTAATGCCAAATGAATAAACCCTATTATGCTTTAATGTGATAATTGTTCCACAATATAGAAAACTACAAAATATTCAGGTGCATTTTAAGAAAGACAACCATGATGTGTGACTCCAACCAATGGAATAATAATATCTGAGATGGGTTGTATTCTTCAAGTCCTATCACTTAAGCAGTGTTTCTGGGTCTTTGAAGCAAAGGACTCAGGAAATGTGTTTTCTCTGCCATTGCACCTCACCTATGGAATCTCAATGGCTCCAATCCTTCTCACCTCTTGTAATCACCAAATACTTATCCCTCCCCCCCCAGGACTCAGTCAGAAGATCTTGTGAACCCTTTTTAATGGTTTTGGATTTTTGAATTGCTCCAGCATAATTTGCTTAATGTTTTATATTTTATTATATTTTATTTTTATAGTATTATTGTTTTAATTTTACACCACCCTGAGTTGAATCAGTTCAATCCTAAATTAAACTGACAAAAATAACATTTTCATCAAATTAATAAGTTGATACAGAGAATACGTTCCCTGTAACATATTTAAGTAACATGTTAACATATTAAGCTAACATATTTAAGCTAATATCCAAGTGTTATCACTTGGATATTAAAGCGTTATAATGGATCTATCATTACAATTTAGAGTTCTCATCAAATCTCCAGTTAAATGCTGCAAAACCTATTATGGAAATCACAACCATCGGTGTGGGGAAAGTTGGATTTGGGGTTCCTGTAGTGTTGTATCCATATATTCTTTAATGTCCTCTGAAGTGTTATAATCCTACAGTTCTTTTCTCTGTGAACACAAGAAATAAAAATTGACTTCCTGCCCTCCCTCCCCCCCTCACACAAATAGTGGTAATAAATAAACTGGTGACTGTGGAAACTGAAGTTGTAAGCCAATTACTCTAAGAATCAGAAAATGAGATAAGCCTCCATAAGAAATCAATGGAATTTATTCCACATAATATGTTTAGAATAGGGGGTCAGAGTTACAAATTATTCTTCTGGCCATTCTTTGTGGTCTTTTTAAACTGCATTTAAAGGGTGCATTTACTCTTTTTCATATTATAATGACTTCTAAAATGATTCCAGTAGTAGTTTCTGTAATAACTACCCATTCATTTTCACCCATGTGGCACATTTTCTGTTGAATCCCTTTCCTCATTACAGAGTCATAGGCTCAAAAGAGAATCTAATCCAACTATCTGACTAGAAACCGGCCAAAAAGTAAAGCTGAGTAAAAGCCTTCTGTTCAACTTACTTTGGGAAAAGGTGACTTACCTTGATTGATAAGTGAGACGACTGTGTTTTCCCACTTCCCCTTTGCTTTTATAAGTTTATCCTATGAGTGATCCAAACCGCATTTATTAGCAACTCTAATAAATAGGGAAGGAGGCTATGTGGATAGGCTGTTGATTAAGAAGTCATTTTCAATGTCTAAAAGCATTGAAATACAACTCCAATACACATCCCCAACCACAATTAATTAGATCAGCTAGAACATTCATTTTCTTGCACAGGAAATTCTACCAAAGAGATTATTTTGGACATAGCTTTCTGATATGTATCTTTCTGATTATATCCAATTTCATCACATGATCCGATGCTACTAAAGATTAAGGCTACTAAAAATAGCCTGTGATCAATAGATAGAAGAAAATAGAGTTTAATATATCTCTTCAAGACTTATGTTTTTCTACATTTTGCAATGTAAATTGCCATGTAAAAACACATGTATTTGAGATTAGGTCCACAATATTGATTACATTAAAAAAAAAAACAATTGGAGAAATGTTCACAAACATGTATATAACTTTCATGCAGCTTTTTTTTAAAAAAACCCTTGAATTTATACAGAATGAAGACACACCTAATTTAAATTTGTAAAATTCACAGATTCAGTGATTTAAATAGTTTTTCTTTGTTTTGATTTCTATGGAAATTAAAAATATTGTTGCTTGTCCTATTTAATGTGTGGAGGATGAAACATTATCTTTCCATATTTTTCAATATGAGAAATTTTCTAGCATCAATTAACATCCCATATCTTATCTTTATTGAACATGGAAATATGGTATTAAGGACACACACACAATAATATAAAGATCACTGCTTCTGAATTGTCCACTCTAGTCAAACATTTCCACGCTGCTGGAAATTCAGGAATTTCCAAATATCAGCAGACCAAGAATGCTAAACTATATAAAAAAGCATTATATTTAATTATTTATTTACAAAGCTAATTTACCTCAGCCCCCACCTTTCTTAATAGCCCTCAGCAGATGTCAGCACTTAAGAGATAAAGAGATAGCTAGCTCTATTCATAAGCAAATACCTCACCCAAGACTAACAAAGATAGGATTAGCTCTCAGCCACAATAGGAATTCCCCAATGCTCCTTCATTGCATCACCACAGTTATACTACCCCCAGCAGTTCAAACTTCAACCAAACTTAGCTCACACAACAGCCAACAGAATACATGTTCTTGTACAGGAACAGGAAGTGCAAGTGCAAAACCCAAGATAATGTATAAATACCCCCAACTCTCAACTCCATGTGGTAGGTTGCCTAAAATCACAAGTGCTTGGTGGGTCTGCTTCATCAATAAACGGACCCTTCCAATCAGCCTCCAGCCTCCATTTTGTCTCCAGGGTCTTTCTCCCGGCTTGGACCTAAACCTGGATATTTCTTCCAACAGAAGTATACGACCAATTATTTTCAAAATTAAAATAATGCATTTAAAATTATCCTTCAGGTTTAGAAGAAATGCCTACCCTGTTGTCTTTATGCTAATTTTTTATTCTTCTGCCAACAGATCACAATAAAGATAGCATGAACCTTTGTATATTTGCTGTGATGACTGAGAGACTAACCCTTGGCAAGTTAGGGTGTTAATAACAAGAACATTAACAGCTGCTTGATTATCCATTATATTTTGTGCTTGGAAATCTATTCCAGAATACAATATACAGGAAAACATCTAACTGTATGAATGCACCACATCAATAATAGTGATTTTGTTCAGCTCATTTCCTAGCACATATACTGGGAAAACTTGTCAATGCAACATCATCTATGTAAAACTTGCCTACAGAAAGAGAATCTGAAGTTTCACAGATGTGAAAGATTGGCAAGACTTCTCCAGAAATATTATTTATTTATTGGATTTATACCCCGCCTCTCTTCACCCCTTTCAGGGGAACTCGAGGTGGCATTTTACATTATACAATGTAAAAGGAAATCCACTCTGTCAGAAAAAAAACAGACATAAAATACTTTTTTTTTAAAAAAAGGAAATAGATTCTAAATAAAAATCAACAATTTCCACACAGACCACAAAAAGTTGTAATTCAGAAAAAGAACAATAATAATTAAAAAAGCAGAAAGAAAAAAACAACTGGCAGCCTTACTCATCAGATTCTCAAACTTGATAGTACAAACAATATTTTTGCTGAGAGAACAAATTTATAGTATGGCAAAATTAATTATAGTCTACTACACTTGTGAATTTTGCTGAGGAAACACACAATTTATTCACAACCTTGCCGCTCAATAGCTGTACCATTCAAATGTATTTTGTTCTAAGGAACAGGATACCCAGTACTAAAAGTGTTGCATGTATGACATCTAATTTTTTTCTGTTTCACCTACTCACATATGCAAAAAAAAAAACAAGCACCTTTGTCTCCCTCATGGGAGACGTTGGCATACAAATTTGAGCTTAGATGAGAATTCACTGTAGCTTTGCAATTCACTTTAAAAAAAGGAAAGAAAACTCTGGTATAAGAACATTTCCAAGAAATATGAAAAAAAACCAACCAACCAATCACCTTCCTATACCTCAGAAATACCTGGACTAGCTTTGTTAGGTATTAATTTACCTTGCTGTGCAAATTGCTTTAACATGAAGTATGCTTCCTTATTTTTAGTGGTCACAATCCAAAAATGGTTGCATTGGGCCATTTCCTGATTCACTCTGCTTGCTCGGCACTCCCCTGTTTATCCAATCTAATGCAATAAAAGCGTAATTAATTTCTAAATGCTTCTGTTGAGCAGTGCAATTTGTCAAGTTGTTAATAGAATTAAGCTTTTTATCAGCGATTAGCAAAAGAAGGTAAAAAAATTTAATTAGAGAATTGTATGCCTCCCTGCTTCAAAGCCAGTTTTAGGATTAAATGCTTGATAAAGGTTCCTTGGCACATTATAAAATATTTAGCAAAATCCTCTCCCACCTCCACTCCAATAATTTCACAAAACTATTTCTGCATAGAGAACAGAACTTGAGTTAGCTACAGCAGTTGAGCACATGTACAAACTGGCACTAAAGTTGAACTCACTTTCTTTCCCAAACCATGGTGACTGAAAGAGCAATTAGGTTTTCCAGTATGAGGTGCTACTGCTCTTATCTTCTGAGTAATATAATAATGATGTATTATCAGAGACCCAAAAGGAAAGACATAATGACAGACCTTTGAGGCTGGGATAAAATGTAAATCAATAGGCTATGAGCAAGTTTCCTTCTTATTCTGCAGCCTTATTTGAAATATTTTCAAAACAAAACAAAGTAAAAAAAAATTGGTAGAATTTCAGTTTGCATATCAGATTAAACTAATACTCAACGTATTTTTCAAATGATTTGTCTTTTGAAGCAACTATCAATTGAGTGTCATAACAGAAGTGGTTTAGGATTAAACTGAATAACTTGGCCAGGTTAATAGAAATCTAATTGTTTAGCTGACTAAAAACTTTGACAGTCTTTATTATACAGCTAGAAATTTTAAGGCCTACAGATTTTTAAAATTAAAATATTACAAGCCAACATAGTTTTTTTAATGTTAAGCAAGTTAGTATTTCTTTGCAAGTATGATACTCAGTAATATAAATGATACTATGTTATTTTAGCAATAACTGAGATATCTTTCTTCATTTGTATTTTTTCTAATTACTGTAATATAAAAGCACTTATGGCTACTTAGGAGCTTCACTTTCTTAAAAAATAAATAAAACTTTTGACTACATAGAATATAGCGTACATTCCAAAACAACCAAAGTAGATAGTCTGTTTGTGGTAAAATCAATATCATGGGGTACTCCTATTCATCCAGTTATAATATAAATTTGTTATTTATTCCCTAATTGTTGGAGAAATATTTCCAAAAATATCTCTCATCTTTCATGTTATTGTTCATCCTGTGTATGATATGAGTAAAAAAAGAAGCCACATGTTTTTAGGTCTTTTCTATCCATGCACTACTTTTCCATGGTGAAAAACTTCATTAGCCGCCTCGAGTTTCCTTTGACCGGGGAAATGAGGCGGGGTATAAATCAAATCAAATAAAAAATAAAATAAAATAAATTTTGTGCCCAAAAATGTCCTGTATTCATACACTGATACAAAAGTAAAAAACAAACAACCAAACAGTAAAATGTTCCCTAACTTTTCTACCTCTCAAATTTTTGAATAATCCTAAAATGAGAGAGGTGTGGTGGCCTAAAGATGAAGATGATCACCTCCACCTGGATGTTGAGAGTTCAATCCTAGGTACTGGCACATGTTTTTCTATCAGGGCGCAAAGAGAAAATATCTGCTGCCAACTCGTGTAGGTCATCAGGAAGGGCATCAGAAGAGAAAACACTCAGCTTCACTCAGACACCCCAACTTCACACCGAAACAAGGGATTAAACAGATCATAAAAAGAAAAAAAATATAAAAAATAATCCTGAAATGCCATCCTGTTATTTTAACCATTCTGGCTAATGTTTCTTCCCTTGCCAACATGTAGATGGCTGTAAGTCACTTCTGTCTCAAACTGACTAACCATTTATCTAACCCAGATATATTTAGATTGTTTAAGTTTCTTTTCTAATAAGGCAACACAAGCCTTTTAATTATCCTTGTCGTTGGACTCTGAATTTCTTCCAATAGATCCACTGTAAACCTGCCAGGAAGCAGTGGAGGGTGGGACATAGGTTAATGAGGAGTGGCTTCAGAGTTGGAAGAGACCTTGGAGGCCTCTGCTCAGGCAGGAAACCTATACCATTCTGAATAAATGATATAGTGTCTCCTGCCTGAGAAAACGGTTGGAATAGAAGACCTCCAAGGTCCCTTCCAACTCTGTTATTAGTCTCCTAATACGAGACTTTACTGAGTCCTTATCTCAGAACTTTGGAACTAGAATCCTCTAGTGACCATTCCTCACATATTTACTCTTATACTTTCTCATAATTATCCTTTTTGTTTTATCATAGGGGAGCCAGGTTGTCTTCAGTGGAATTGCTCTCAAAGTTATAAACGGTTATAAATTCAGTGTTGGGAATCAGGTATTCAGTTTCATACAGTGAGAGACCTATAGCAGCCACCCATAAACTAGGAGATTTTTATACATCTGCCATGACTGTTGGTCTGAAGACAAATTCAGACTGACACAAAGCCAGGCACTGAAGGGCAATCTGGCTGCAACATCTGGTATCTCAATGATTGTCAGGTTTGATTTGATTGATCTCTAGGCCAACATTATTTTGGTATCTGAATGTGTATTTCAAATGATATAAAATTCTTTTAACATCTAGGGCAGAATAATCCACATAGATCTGTTTCCTTATTTACACAGTAAAAATATAATAGATTAATTCATTAATTAATCATTTGCTGACCTTTTGTGACACATATAGCTGTCTGAAGCAATTGCCCTATTCTGTTCAATTGTGGTCCTAGGCTAAGAACTTTAAAAATAATCTATGAAATATATTTCTGAATTTAAAATGAAACATTTCTGCTAAAACTATACTAAAATTTGCCTTCCGATTTCCAAAGTTATTTTTATTTCTGGTTTTCTATGTCATTCTCTTGTTGTTTTTAAAGTTGCTATCTGTCTATCTTTGGTGTAAAGTGGAAGAACGAACAAGAGTCACTGTTGTGTTACTCATGCTTCCGATATTCTACAGGCTTCCTAGCTAGGCTTCCTAGCCCTCCACTTGTCCTGATATTTATAACATTTTCATTAGGAACTAAAAGTTAACCCAAAAGGTTGCAATCTACCTTAGAGTGAAAGTTAGGACACAAACATTCTCTAGCCACTTCCTAACTAACTAAAGCCCTATTTGACACCAGTGGGAACTTCGTTTAATTCCTTGGAGAAAAAGCAGACTTGAAAGTCATTCTTTTGCATGAAATTGAGAAAAGAAGGGCAAAAGGCTGTGTAACATGACCTTCAAAACTGAGTGGGAGGGTGCCAACATACCGTATATACTCACAGATTACAGCAAATAGTAGTAATCAAGAATATGGAGAATTAAATATTGCACAAATAGAGTTGTTAGTACTGTCTGGGATGTGGCATTTTATGAACGAAACTATTAATAACTACCTTGTTTCCAATTACCCCAATGCTTTCACAGGCAATTATCCAGTGATTATCATGCTTTAAAACTCTTAGCATTCAGAGTTCAAATAAGAGACTTGCCTTCCTAGTCTGGATTTTGATCACTTTTTTCCTATGAAGGAAGTTTGCTGTTAAAATGTGTTTATGTACTACAAATCTCATAAGCTTGGGTAGCGTAACTAATCAGAAATAATTAAGAGGATATCAGCTTGTCTATCACAGATCACCCAGAATGTGGGAGAATCAAGTTTCAAATATTTATTCCTCATTGAGTTTTTATTGACTGAGCCTTGCCCAGTGACTGCTGTCAAAAATATAATGAAGGAAGACAGCACATACTTTCTGAGTTTTTGGGAGGAATATCAAATACAAATTTAATACTTGTATCCATGCCAATCATACTAGTTTCTTCTAAAACTCCATACAAAGTTGGGCAAGATATAGCAGCACTCGGATGTACAGTAGTTCCTAAGTCCTTATGCTAACCTTCTTAAGACAACAAGTTACTGTATATAAAGACTGAAACTTCAGAACTGATGAAGGACACAATAAAGAATAAATAGGAAAATTTCATGTATTTGAGATAGAGTGGGATTAATATTTTTGGTTGTTGTTTTCTCTGTCTCTCCTACTTAAATAATTTCCTAGGCTGATCTCTGGAATCAGAGTTGACTGGCATACCATTCTATCTACTATTGCTTTAACTGCTCTACCACAAAGGACTTACAGAGAAGGCTGACATAAACATGATTACTGAATACTAAAGATTGAAGAATTTTAACCTAAAAACCTGTGCACAAGCCACATACAACATTTCCTTAAGATTTAACTGATTTATTGCACACCAAGCAATTTAGTGATGATGATAATGGTGATGATGATGATATCATCATCCTCACTACCATCAGCAGCTTAAAGTTTATACTGTATTCCAAGCTAATAGTGAGATAATTGATGTTTCTATTTAATAATTAATTGTAGGAATTGACAAGTGACTTTCTGCTGAAAAATGGAAAATATGCAAATAGCACACTATGCAAATAGCAATCTTAAAAAAACAAGCATTATTTGGAAATATCTAAAGGTTTTGACAGACAGCATGAGCAAAATTGTATGGCCAACAAGAAACATTATGAAGAAGGTAACCAAAAAAAAATCACTTCAATATAAAGATATGAAAAATGATCATCTCTGTTGGCAAGATGAAATTAGCCTGTGACGGACTAACTTTTCTATTACTATAAAAATTACAAGGTAGAAAAGTTTATGAAATGTGATTTCTAGTAATCAACCATGAATTTATATAAGTGGTTTGAAATGTGCTTTTAACTATTTCAATTTATTTCTGAATTGTAAGTGTTGTCTGAAAAAACTTGCCCAGGACTACAATCTGTATGTTGCCCAGGACTACAATCTGTATACTATCTCTAAAAGCAACTAATTGGACACAGTCTGTTAGGATTCCTATTGATCTAATTGATCAATAATTGAGCAGTTACCAAATGGAGATAATTTTGAACAGATTTAAAGAGTCTATTATCAAATCACATTTAATGTTATAATCTAACAAAAAGTGGCTACATACCATATATACTTGAGTATAAGCTGATCCGAATATAAGCCGAGGTACCTAATTTTACCTACGAAAACTGGAAAAACTTATTGACTCGTGT
>JANHGC010007562.1:14233-25902 GCA_027560395.1 Boaedon fuliginosus
TAGCCAAACCCCCCCCCCCCCAAACAAACAAACAAACAGAAGGAGCCTAGTCTGCAGCCTCTCTCTGGGAAAACCGGATCAAGAGCTGCGATTCCATGTGGACCGTGGATATTCTGGACCTGCAGCCTTCGTGAAGGAATCTTTACTGGGAGTGTCTACCTTCTGTTGCCTGGCAAGGGATCTGTTAGAAACACCCACTTTAAAGGGACTCACTAGTGGAAAATTACAATAGAAAATTAGAACCACCGAATGACATCAATCAGCGGTTTCACTCAAAAGTTCCAGGAAATTTGACTTAGCTTACCCAAGGTAATTGTGTGTAGTTGAGAATATTTGATCAAAAACAAATAATACAATGGATGTTTATGTGATTCTCTCCGAGCAGCTGCTTACAATTCCATAACTTCAGGATCTAACAGAAGCAGGACCAGCAGGGTGGGAGGTGCAAGGGAGAAAACCAGATACTATTTAATTCATACCAACAACTTTCTGTAGCCCAAGCAAAGAAGCCTTCTCCGACATAAGGAGCGTTTTCAACTGATGGTGCATCATTTACTCAACCCTTAGCCAGGAGGGCCATAAACATACAGCAGCCTCTCCCTATTAATGCAAGGTCTAGCAGTTTTATTGTTTTCAGTAATAAGACAAGGCTTCATAAAAGATAGCCTGCTGCTGCCTGGGGTACTGCACTTAACTTTCCACCCAGGTACTGCATTTCTTATTCACAGGGACTGAAGGAAATGAAATATGCTGCTATTAAGGAAAACACATGACACTTGCTTTATGCATAAAAACCAATAAATTATCTCCTGCTTTTACTTCCAAGCAAAACATCTCAGGCATAGCCAAAGGGGGAAAAAAACCTATAAATCAAGCCCTTTAGGCAATGAATGAATCATAAAACTAAATACAAGGCTTAAAATGGTACCCAAAAGGATAAAAAGGAGGAGAAGCTGTTGCATTCCCTCTCATCCCAATGCAATTGCATATATGCAGACAGACACATGTTCAGCATCCCCAATCAAAATGCTTTTCATTGTAAACTTGCAAAAAAAATAAAATTTCATTTTCAGTATGAATTTCATTTTAAAAGGCTTTCTCTATTAGGAATCGCTTGGACAGATTTATCAAAGCAAGCAACCAAACAAATCAACCGCACTCTGATTTTAATTACATTTGCATTACCTAGTTTTAACAAACAAAACAATCTGGTTGAAATAGCCATGCTTGTCTCACCCATGTTCTTCCATAAAACAAGAAAAGCGCAAATAATGTGCTCCTGAAACACGTGTAGGGGAAAAAAAATAAAAACCAAACATGAAAGTTTGGTTATGAGCCCTGAATGAATTAAAATCTTTAGTCATCCAGATGAAAATCTGCTTAGAGAATCTCCTTATTTTCAAAATTTGTTATAATTTTAGAAAATAATTTGTGACGGTGGGTGTGAGAGAGGATGGACAAAGCTTCAGAGGGTTTTGTAATTTGGTTTAGATATAGTTTAAATATGTTCCTGAAATGTACTCAAGGTTTTTGAGGACTGCCCTCTGTGATCTCTCCTTTCCCATCTTCTGTATTTCTATCCGACTTGATTGCTGATGCAGCCACTTTTTTTTTTAATCTTATAGAATGTCCCAGTGGCTACCTGTATTTGGTTTCTCTTTTGTTTTTTTCTTTCTGTCTGTTTCCTTCTTCCTTTTTCTCTGTTTATTCCAAGTCAATCACTAGCAAGCAACCGTAGAAAGTCAGTACCCGCCCTCCTAGAAGAATGAAACATCTTGAGGACTATTGAAAAAGGCAGAATGTTTTATTTCCGGAAATGAGAAATGGAGAAACCGGTTTTTTTAGAGGCAGGAAGCAGCCCCATTTTCCCTGCCTCCAAGCAGAAACTGAGGAGGCAGCTTTTAGAACTGCAGATTTTGAAACTCCCTGCAGCAAAGTCTGAACAAAGGCAGAATGATAGAATTAGCCCCTCACTCAAGACCCAAACAGGTGTCAAGCCTCCAAGTAACATGTCCCAAAAAATAAAATCCAAGGCATCCATCTTCCTTACAAAGTCCAGGAGTGAACTTGGGAACTTCTGCATGAAAACTTTTTCCTGCATCCATCTATAGAATGAGTTATATTTACTTCTCCATAGCAGTATTAATATCCAGCACATTATTTCTTTATCCTTTAATAAAATATGGCTTGAAGTTTGTGTGCCTTTCAATTTTTGCTTACACATGCACTCACATGCACATATTTGCGTCAAGTTATGTTAAGTAGATACCTTAAATTATAAAATTTTACATTTCTGAGAAAAAACCTTTGAATGTTTGAAAAAAAAGATAAAACAATTGTTTTATTGAAGGAACAATTTGCCAAATCAGTGTGTGTGTGTGTGTGTGTGTGTGTGTGTGTGTGTGTGTGTGTTCCAACACAACTCTGGAATGCCTCGAGCAATTTCAACACAAATGACTTACCCTCTGGAAACAAATACTGTGGGAGTAAAACACCCCTAACACCCTCCACACAGTGGAGTTGCCATGGTAATGGCTTCACAGTACTACACAAGGGGGCGTTAGTAATGGGGCCTGCCTGCACCACTACGAGCCCGACACGACGTATGTCACACAGATCACATATGAGATGACATTTCTTGATGCTTAACTAATTTAATCGTTGTCAAAATCAGGGCTCAGGGAGAAGTTGCTCTTGCCATCATGGCCTCTTCAGGAATTGCAGAGACGTTAATGGAAGGAGGGAGGACAGCCCATTCCTCACTTACGTTGTGCCTTCACATCACCATTCCTGTCTAATACAGGATTGGGATAAATAAATACCCTGGCAACGCCAGGTTATCGGCTAGTAATCAATAAAGCCTTCCACTGGGTATTCCTAGTGGGGACATTATGTCAACTGATTACTCAACATGTGCAATTTATACAAAGTTAATCAGTAACTTTGCAATACGTTTTGCACAGTCTGTTACATCTGCCCATTTTTAATTCATCAGTAGAAAAGCCTGAGGAAGACCTACATCTTGGTTTGATCTGCAGATTCAGAGTTTTCTGAGGTATTCCATCATCTATATTACTGAATAAAATTAAAAAACTGAAGCTTTCAGAAATATCAATAAAAATTGACATTTAACTTTTCAAACTTAACATTTATTCTTCCAAAAATACGTCTGGAAATGAGATTGATACTTGATGTAAATTCTAGTTTCATTTACTAATTATTAAAGTCTAATTCTTATAATTACAGGATTGAAATCAGATGTAATTGAAGTTAGTACAGATCCATTGATAACAATGAACTTTGATCTGACCAATTTATGTTCCACTGATTTCACTGAACTTTCTGTAACTATAATTCTGGATGCAAGGAAACCAAGTTAGTGGATTGTGTGAATTTTTTTCTGTAATATATACAATACATGTGCCCACAAATGAATTATTCTTATCCATATTCTTACAATTATATATCATTAGTATAACTATATATCATATTGGCTATAAAGATATGATACATTTCTTGGCTTTCTTCAGCTATGGTGCTCAGCAATAGAACCCTAGTGTTCTCGAGTGGCATTGGAATTCAATTTTGATAAAGTCACTAGGATTCTCAAATAGATTCGGTAGATAGATAGATAGATAAATAAATGTAAGATGTATAGCTTGGTTGCTTCAACACATCAAACCCTAAAACTAGGTAACAAAATAGAAATTACTTTGTTCATTGACATACTTTGCCAAAAAACCAATAATACTGTGACAATTTGAATAGACTCATAGATACCATATTGAAATGCAAACCACTGAACACCATTTTAGAGTCAGTCAGTGAGTCAATTTCTATAGCTGCCCATCTTAGCCAAGTGACTCTGGGCAGTTTATAATTCTAAAACTGTAAAACAGTTAAAACAATATAAAAAATAAAATAATAAAAACATCCAATCTATATATCTATAAAAGAGAAAAGTGTGTGTGTGTGTGCTTGTGCAGAATAGACTCTTCCATGCCTGCACCAATGTGGCCCAAACTTGCCAGCCACATACCTTGCACTCCTGAGACAAACACTGGCGGGGGGGGGGGTTATGAATGCCTTTGGGAGGGGTTATGAATGGCTTTGGGGGGGTCTGCACCCCTGAAAAAGAGTGCCGAACCTCACACTCCCACCCACTGCCCAACTGCCAAGCTCTACTGTACATGTGCAGAGGGCTCCAGGCAACACATTCAAATTGGACGCTCTCCAGCCAATAGAGGCAAGGCATGCAAATTGGGCAAAGAACACTGGGAATTGTAGCCTGCAGCATTAGGAAGGAAGATGGAGGAGAAGAGAAGTGAGAGAGGAGGAAGGATGAGAGGGAAGGAAGGGTTGAGATAAGGAAAAAGGGTGGGGGAAGAAAGGAAGGAGGGAAGGAAGATGGTGGGGAAGAGAAGGGAGGAAGGAGGAAGGGAGGAAGGAAGGAGGGAGGGAGGGAGAAGGAAGGAAGGAAGGAAGATGGCAGTCCCATTAAAAAACTACCCGGGTAACGCTGGGTAATCAGCTAGTTAACAATAAAGCCAAGAAAAAGGGCTCTTAATACATTTTGAGCCACAGAATACATTCTGAGCCACTGGGCCAAGTTTTCAAAGCCTTAAGGAAGGTGAACAGGATTGGGGTTATTCCAGTATCTGAAGAGTACGTCTGAATGTAAGTCCATTAGTTACACATCAATGCCAATATTCACCATACTGTGAATGTTCCTCCATTTCTGTTAATAATTTTTAGAAAATCATACTATGTAGGCTAGTCTTCAGCTTAATTGGATAAATGAGACTGTGCCTAACTGAAACACAAACAATTGGATAATTGAAAAAAAAATCACATTTTTAAAGCCATCTTCTTTACCTGGTAGTTTTGTCTAAAACTGGAGAAACTACAGCTAGCATTTTGACATTTTGCCCTATTGTTTTTCTCACCCATTATTTCAGGCAGTTGGAGACCCTGCAGATGATAATGATCAGCATCCCCCCTGCGCAGACAGGAAGCTGGATCAATTGCACCGATAGACAGGGAATCCCAGAAGCCAGATTTAAGCACAACTGTTCCAGTCTCCTCCTCCTAATGTAAAAGCGATCAGCGTCCACTTGCTGAAAAAGGCAGGGAAACCTTAACTGTGACTCCCACTCAAGGCAAACCCTCCACGCTTACAACAACACTAATCAGAAAGGACTAATTCTGTGACAGCAGTGCTATACTACAATTGGAGCTATTTCTTGAGAATTCCCTTTTTACTTAGTAAAGTAAAATAGAGAGTGTCTCTCAGCTTTTAGCTCTAATTATATATTTTTTTAATTATATATTTCTTGAGACTTTGATTCTCTCAGTAGCTGAGGCCAAAGAAATCACAATGGTGTAACAGGGAAGAATCTGCTCCAAAACACATGCAAATACTTGTACCATCATTTGAGCTGTTTACTCTCCCTAATTGGAAAATAAGTATTTACCACTTTTAAATAAAAGCCAACTTTCAGGATACGTTACATTTATACAAAGAACATTGGAAAAACAAGCTGCTACTGTCTTTCATTCTCTTTTCAATCCCACTTTAATGCAGAAAAGTGGGTAATGTGGCCCACCTGAAGTTTCCAGAGCCCCTTGAACTATGATTGCAACAGCAGGCAGCACAGTTTCTCACTGAGATGGGAAACACATTAAAACTATAATGTAAACCCTAAACCCACTCATGTCTCATGTGACCCATCTGTGGTATTTTCCCCACTCAATCCCAAATGTTAATCATAGCCCATGGCTTCTTATAGTTTGCCCATGTCTATCAAAATAATTTCAAGGTCGTTTTGTTTGGATATTATGCTAATTTGTCATCTATTTAGGCCTTACAGGGAGAACAATCAATTAAATATGAGCCAGTCGTGTGCAGCGGCAGCCAAAAAAGCCAACGCAATCCTAAACTGCATTAACAGAGGGATACAATCAAGATCAAGTGAGGTACTAATACGACTCTATAAAGGCTTAATAAGGCCACACCTAGAGTCCTGCATCCAGTTTTGGTCACCACACCATAAAAAAGATGTTGAAAGTCTAGAAAGAGTGCAGAGAAGAGCAATCAGGATGATGAGGGGACTGCAGACTAAAACATATGAAGAATGGTTGCAGGAACTGGGTCTGGCTAGTCTAGGGAAGAGAAGGACCAGGGGAGACAGGAGAGCAACTTCCAATATTTGAGGGGCTTCCCCAGAGAGGATGAGGGGGTCAAGCTATTCTCCAAAGCACCCGAAGACCAGACAAGGAATAATGGATGGAACGGAACAAGGGGAGATTCAACCTGGAAATAAGAAGAAATTTTCTGACAGTGAGAACAATGAAACCATGGAGCAGCTTGTCTTCAGAAGTTGTGGGAGCTTCATCACTGGAATCTTTCAAGAAGAGACTGGACTGCCATCTGTCAGAAATGCTCCAACTGCTTCAAGGACCCTCCAAAAGGATGCAAATGACCAGCTGCCTGCAAGGAATATAAATCCTTCCATTCCCCGCTATCCTGTCATTGATGAAGAAGCTTCTTGGACAAGACGCAAAATGTCTTTGAAGGAAAGAAAACAAGGAAGCCCAGTTGCCTCCTGAAAAAGCACCTTTGGGACATCTGAATGATCCTTAAAGGAGATCCCTTCCCAGAAGGAAGAGACACTGTGGAGTGTCTGGCTGCTTGAATGTTGCTAGGAATGGGATGGATTCCTAAAACAGCCCCTAGATTTTAGGTGGCGTGAAAAGTAGAAGAAATATATGCAAGAAACAGGTGATCTTAGCCAAAAGGCCATCAAACCCTGTATAAACCTTATTTTCTAGACTGCATGTTGGATAATGTTGGCAATATCAAGATACTAATTTTATTTGGCATGAATAGAATGTATTGCTAGTGTGATAAGTTTCTCCTATTCCTGTCATGATTCTTTTGAAAAAGTTGACATTCGCAAAATATTGATCGGCCTTGTCAGGTCCTGCCTCGCTTATCATCCAAGAGATGAAAGAACTAAGGAAGTACAATTCTTCATTTAGGAAAACGTTTACTGGATATAGGTGACATGCAAGAAATCAAAGCAAATTCTGAATAAAAACCCGGGAAACAATAATAGTTAAAAATGTATAAATCCCTCCCCATGACATCTTCAGGGAACACAGCCAATCCTCAGGTGGCATGCTGGCATGGTAGCAAGATGTTTTGGTAATGTCCATCCAGTCGTTGGACAAGATACTGACTCCCGCCATCTGTAATGGAAACATTCCAGAGATACCTTTCCCACTCCCCTCCACCCGTAGCACCCAAGCTGGAGAAAAAAAAATTAAAAGAGGAAACGAAACCTAAATAACTGTATAAAGAATATTGAAGATCCAACCACCATAGAAACTTAAACTAGAAATGAAACTTAGCCCAAAGAATATAGAAAGGTACAAATAACGCCCCCGCCCCCATATCTCCAAATTATTGGCAGATCTTCTGGGATCTGACAGTTTTTCTTTTTAATAAATTTATTGACATTTATAAAATTCTGTTTTCACTTTGTCATTATAGGGGCGTGAATGTAGATTAATGAGAAAAATGAATTTCAACAACACTAGAATCAGGCTGCAGCATTATAAAATTGACAAAAGTGAAGAGTGTCTGAATATTTTGTGAATCCACTGTATATTGAATAAATAATTTGTTAACCTGGAGCTAATCTGTTTTGTTATGTTCCATCCCATCTGTGGCTTCCTGATCTACGTGTAGATATTTCATGATGACAATGATATGTTCTGAGATTCTCATTTTCCTAAGCCCATTTTACAGCTTAACAAGATCAACATAATCAGAGATCTTTCTGTAATTAATGTAGCACATATTGTCTTGTCTTGAGTATTCTTTAGTTCTTTCAATTATCCAGCATACATCAACAATCATGTCTTCTGTGCCTTGGCCTTTTCTAAAATTAGCTTGAACATCTGACATTTCTCTTTCCTTGTACTGCTCTAATCTCTGTTGCGTGATCTTAAGCATTGTTTTGCTAGCATATTAAAGGAGGATAACATATAATCGTATAATAGCGCATTCTGTCCAATGTTCTTTCTTTACTACATATATAGAATAGAATTCTTTATTGGCCAAGTGTGATTAGACACACAAGGAATTTGTCTTTAGTGCATATGCTCTCAGTGTGCATAAAGGAAAATGATAATAATAATAGGGTACATTTGGCAAGGATCATGAGATACAACACTTAGTGATAGTTGTAGGATATCAATAAGCAGTCACATCATACTAGGAAAACAAATAACAATATAAATTGTAAAGATACAACAATGTGGTCCTAAGTGGGCCACCACAATTATATCTCAACATTCTTTGGCCGATTTGCATACGTTGCTCCTATTGGCTGGAGAGCTTCAGGCCTCAGTAGAGCTGAGCTTGGCAGTTAAAGGTGGGGGGACCACTTTGGCCCCAAAATTTGGGGGGAAAGAAGCCAAAACCCCATTTCTGACCATGACAGTGTTTGTCACTGGAGTGTAAGGTATCTCTGTGCCAAATTTGGGGCAGATTGGTGCTGGCATGGAAGAGCCTATTGAGAACATATACACTCACACACATACCGCCACATCTCCCTTTTATAGATATAGATAGTTCCCCACCCTCCTGGTACTTCTCTTTTAAAAATTGTGATAACATTTAAAAACCTTTTCATTATAATATTGAAAGTAGTGTTACAATGTCATCTCACAGTCCCTGTCCTTTTGGAGCAAGTATACAATGTACATGTAGAAAAGGTGTGTGCTTGTATCACAATATTGTGGTGATGCTTTCTGCAGTTTGACCTCCATTCCATCTGCCAACCCCTAGTAGACACTACTGGCTGACATTGTTATCTTGTCTGGCCTTGAATATCAATTCATGTTGCAACATGCTGTAACTATATAAACTACAATATCCTTTCCTAAGTGTTGAACCATTAGCAAAGCATTGTGCTTATTTTCATCTATTACTTCCATAATATATTGCTTTTATCACAGTTAGCAACTTTATATATTTGCAAAAAGTTCCATAATGCAAGCCTTTCCATTTTATCATGCTGGACTTATTTTCTCACATTCTCACATTTCTAAGTGACCTTCAGAAAAGCAGTACACACTATGCACTTGTACTTATCAAATTTTATATGAGAATTTTGTGCTACTTCTGGCATTATTTTAATCAGAATTCTAACAATCACCCCTCTGGGTGAACTAAACAAACTTATCCTGTGGGTTTGGGGTTTTTTTGCATCTGGTCTTGTTACCTTTCATTTTGTATAAGGGAACCATAATGTGTTCTTACACTTGTTAGACACAGATGCAATCTTCACACATGTGCTAAATAAATTACACTGTACTTTATTGGCCACCATACTCATATTTCTGCCATTACATCATCTATATTTGTTTTTAAAGCTTTATGATTTCTTTTTCAGCATTTTGTTCTTGGACACTAACATTTATTTCATTATTCATTTATTCATTTCTGTACCAGCCCCTGAAATAGTCCTTCTGGCATTCTCTCTCTTCAATTTCATCACCTCTGACCCAATTCTTCACTTATCTTTATTCATGTGCATTCATTAATGACTTAAGCCAAAATGAAACTTTGAAATATACAGATTCCTTTTAGGCAAATAATTCATGAAACCTTTACATTTTCAAGCCTCTGAATAGACCAATCACTTTTTCTGCACTCTTATTTCATTTCTAATTATCTATTGTGTCCTAGCACAATGACTTTTCTCTAGACTTCCTTAATAAATAAATTGATTGAATTTAATATTTTATTTGGCTAAGTATGATAAACTACAAAGGAATTTTGAGGAAAATTACACAAATTTGTGTAATTTTTCTTAACCCCTGTCCCCAGCTTCTTTCATTTCATTATCCTCATTTGCTGGAACTAAAATGCAACTATTAATTCTTACTTTCACATATATGTTAGAAAAAGTTGGACTTATACTTACTGAATATTTTAATCATCTTATCAATGTTTTATAAAGTAACTCATATCACTTCTCTATCTTAACTCTAATTATCTGGCTTATTTATTTTATTTAGTTCTCATAATCCTATCTGCGTATGCCTAATTTCATATTGCCAATGACCTTCAAGAAATTCCAGCAGACCTGTTTGTTTGCATTACTCAATATGATTTGATCTGCAAACTGTTGGTAGAATGTGCTACAGATTTAAACATATATTGAGTTCCTTTATAATAGTTTCAAGCCTAAAAAGCAAGATTAATTTATTGAATTTAACCACGTTTTATAGAATTATATGCCTGATGAATTATTAAGAGTTTTTAAAGTTTTCCAACATTTTATCTCTTACTCAGAGTTATTGAGAGCCATAATAAACTGGTGGTGAAAATTTAAACAGAGTGGGAGTAGATTCAAGTCGCACCTCAATTGGAAAGGTTCACTAGATTACTTAGGGTTAATCAATCAGCCTGTTACTTCATAGGGTTGGTTTGCTGGGGAAAATTCAAGGAAGATGGTATACATGAAGAGAAATAATAGCTTAAAAATAAACGAATGAATGATAGATAGATTTACTTGTAAATCCTTGGGCAGGTGAATGCCAATTATTGTCTGCCATATATCTTTATCAATAACTACACATGAAGTTCTTCTAGATTTAGATTTACCAGATCCAGGCTGCAAATCTCTTGAAGCCCATTAGATGAAAGCAAAGAGCTTTCCAAACTTTGAAGCTTGGATCTGCAGAGCCCAAAATTTCAGAGCTCCTTAAGGATGTGCAGCATATAAATTTAATAATAAGATAAATATAACACACATATACACACACACTGATTCTTAAAGAGCAACACTGCCTAGTATGACTGGGCATGTTTGAAGCGTTCAAACCTCTGAACAGAATGCCTTCCAATATTCCATGAAACCATACATGTCTCTGTGCAATCCTGAACAAAACATGTTGCTGCTTTTAAGAGTCACAGACCTTCATCTTTTTTTTGTCTTGCTGGCAAAAATATTAGGTACTTTGAAGGAATCAGACAGAGATACAACGCTTGTGTGAAGTCCAAGGTTTTTCCTAATAATTTTCAAAGTAGGCACTGCCCTGTGACAGAATCCAATCTATTAAGACCAGAAGATTAAACTCCATGAATAATTGTTAGCTGGGAATAATTTCCACTGATCAACAAGATGCTTTCACATATCTTTTAATATGTGTTAACACAGTGAGCAGCCTTAGAGAGATGATGTTCAGTTGGCTGAAGTGCAGTTTCAGCTTCTAAGTAGAAGTAAAAACCATTCTGCAAAAGAAAGGTTAGCATTTAAATGGGTAACGTGAATATAGAAATCACATCCAATACTCATGAATACAGGTAGTCCTCGACTTACAACAGTTTGTTTAGTGACCATTCAAAGTTAAAATGGCACTGAAAAAAGCGAATTATGGCCATTTTTCACACTTATGACCATTGCAGCATCCCTATGGTCACTCACGTGATCAAAATTCAGATGCTTCGCAATTTTATTTATTTATTTATTTATTACATTTTTATGCCGCCCAACTCCCGAAGGACTCTAGGCAGCTTACAACCTAGATAGCAATAGCACTCAGATGTTATATACTGCTTATCAGAGCTTTACAACACTCCCCAAGCAGTT
>JANHGC010007562.1:40822-51475 GCA_027560395.1 Boaedon fuliginosus
TACCATGATCAATGGTATCGAAGGCCGCTGAGAGGTCAAGAAGCACCAGGACAGAGGAAGACCCTCCATCCCGGGCCCGCCAGAGATCATCCACCAGTGTGATCAGAGCCATCTCAGTGCTGTACCCGGACCTGAAACCAGACTGCAAAGGATCTAGATAATCAGTTTCTTCCAAGGCACGACGAAGTTGATGAAGGGCCATCAAACACATTGGACATTCTGTGTATTTCAGGGGAAATATGAATTAAAACTAGTTACTGAACCAAATCTTCTGATGGGGAAAACAATGCTGCTAGACAACAGAGAGGATGAATATGCAGCAACAACAAAAAAGAAACCTGTTTCCGAAAAGCAGGCATGGGGAAAGAGCTGAGTTTTGGAGGTCAACCAATTAGAACGATTTCAAGGAGAAAGTTAATCGGCACCCGAAGGACAGATGCACGGGGGCGGAGGGGGAGGGGTGGAGCAGGCTTGGAAGCAACGTTGTAATATTCTCAGCTGTCCTCACGTGTCTCTGTATATGTGAATGCTACCAGAGCAATGAATGCATTTTAAATCTGTTAGCTCCATTTTAATGCAGTCTTCCAGAAAATCCTTTTTTCTTTCCTTTGAGTATCTTTGGAGTGAATGCAATCCAATTAATGTTAGGCTCTGGTAAGAAAGGGGAACCCTGATTCCTATTGCCTTTCCAAAAGATGGAAGTGGTTAAAAAAAACAATATTTGCTGTTTAGACAAAAGGTTAAAAAGGGGCGAACTGAATTGCCAGGAGACTCCACTCACCCTTACAGGGATTTGCCCCTTAGCAACAACAAGAGGCTTAAACTTGTACCAAAGAAAAGGAAACCATAAATAGGGCCATGGTCCATCTCAAGGCCACTCAAGGCAGCCCATAGGCAAGACGTGTGAATGAAGTGTACATTGTACAATAGGGTGGGAAGTGTTTACAGACAACTGGCAACTGTGATGATATAAAATACTTCATTGAGGAACCTTTGAATACTTTACAATAGATTAGGTTGTATAATCTTCATCATAAATTCATGACATAAATAATTTGTTCGGGATCTATGAATGTCAATGTTTACATCACAAACATTCTTAATTTCTGAGCATCTATTCAAAGGCATCATTGTATTTTGAGAGCAATGTGGGAAAAAATAAGGTAAGCAAAGGATTGTGAATCATAAACGATGAAATTTAAACAGCTCATGCTGTTAACATACTGTAATTTACTGACTATTTAATCTGATCTATTGTAATTTTTTCTGTTTTATCAATTGTGGTGCAACAACATACAATAATATTTGGGCAGGGAGGAGGAATGAGCATAGTGCTCTCATTATTTCATTTCAGTTACAAAGGAAGTTGAATGCCTGGCTATTGCTTGGCCATCAGAAGCTTCTCCCACTGGAAAGAAATAAATCCTACATTGATTTTTTTTGTATTTTAAAAAAAAAGAAATAAGTAACCGTCCGAGATACTCTTTGTTACATAACAGGAATGCAGAGCACCAGTAAACTTGCTAAAGCAGACATTGATCACAGTGTGTTTTTTCTGTTATGATTTAAAAAAGGTCTATGCACATATTAATAGAAGTACAAAGCTGGTATTGTGAAGATGTCAAGAATAACATTGCATTGATTGTCCGTGTGGACTTCCGGCGCCTTTAGGTACGGAATTTGCGATGATGATGGTTGATTGAGAACATGAAAGAAAGACTAAGAGTGGATTGAAGAATCAGGAGATATAGTATGAATTTTAAATGAAATTAATATAGTTTTAAGAGGTTATTTTTATTTCATTATTGTCACCTATATTTTGTTTATAAGGGGGAGAAATAAAGAGAGGTTTTTCTCTTTTCCTTTTTGTCCCACTTTTATTTAATACAGAAATATGGAAAAGTAAAATGAATTAAATATTTGAAATATTAAAAATTGAAAGAAAGAGGTGAAAGAATATATAGATTTTAATATTATAAGATATATTACCTGATGGCTTCGTTTGTTCTTCTTTATTGAAATGTACTTTTATTATTTGGGTTCGATGTACAAGTGGGGGGGTATTACGACATTTTAAGGGTTTTTTTTATTTTGTAATATTAAGAATTAACATACTCAAGCAAACTCAATCAGACAAGAAAATGTATCGTTTTTATATTTGTCTTTTTCTTTTGGAAACAATAAAAAATTTCATCCCCCCAAAAAATCATCATCACTGGACCCAATGATTCTGGACAATTATGGTCCAGCCTCCAAAATTCTTCTTTTTAAAAAAAGAATTGAGAAGGTGGTCAACAACTCAAGGGGATCCTGGAGAAAAGGCATTATCTGAACCCATTTTAATCTCTTTCAGGATTAAGAACTGTATGGAGTATTGCATTTGTTAAAGTATTATTCTGCTTATCAAAGACATCTGGCAGAGCTGGGATGGGGATGGTATACTGATTTTAGTGAATCTTGAACTCTCATCAGCTTTTAAAATATGGTATTTATCTGGATTGGTTATAGGAATTGGCACCACATTGCAGTAATTCTTTCTTTGCAGCAAGTTCCAATAGGAGAGATAACGTCTACGTTTGTGGGATGCCTGAGGGATTGGTGCTCTTACCTCTTTTGTTTAATATCTACAGAAACTGTTGTGTAGGAATATTGATAAATTTGGGATCAGGTAGCCCTCGATTTACAATCACTGGTTTAGTGACTGTTTGAAGTTACAGCTACACTGGAAAAAAGTGACTTATGATTATTTTTCACACTTACGACTGTTTTAGCATTCCCATGCTCATGCGATTAAAATTCAGATGTTTGGCAACTGGTTCGTATTTATGACAGTTGCCATGTCCTGGTCATGTGACCCCCTTCTGTGACTTTCCCACAAGCAAAGTCAATAGGGAAGTCAGATTCATTTAACAACAGTGTTACTAAGTTAACAGCTGCCATGGTTCATTTAACTACTGTGGCAAGAAAGGTCATAAAATGGGGCAAAATTCACTTGGCTCACTTAGCAACAGAAATGTTGGGCTCAATTGTGCTAATAAGTTGAGGACTACCTGTATTGTCACCTCCTTATTGATAACAAGTGTGCATCTTGGCCTTAGGCCACCAAGTAATACTGTTGAAATCTTAAGTGTTTAGAAGCTTTGTGGGTGTGAAGGGGGAGGAACAGACAGGCTCCATCCTGCCGAAACCAAGGTTTCTTGTGGGAGGAGGAATATTCTGGAGACTGTGTATCTTCAGTATTGGATGGAATTGTACTCTCTCACTTAAGTGGTGCACAAGCTGGTGGTAATCTTGAACTCACAGCTCCTGCTCAAAGAGCAGGTGGAACCTATGGCTAAGAAGGCCATTGCACAGGTTAATCCAGTGCACTATTTGCATCCATGTCTTTTAGAATCACCTATGCCTAGCCATCTCAAGAATGAAGTGCTGCAATGTGCTCTACAGAGTTGTCTTTGAAGACCACTCAGAAGTATTGTTGATGTTGAATGTAGTAAAAGGACAGTGATGGGCATGCCATTCTACGCCCTTTGTGACGCCAAGGCTTCACAAGGAGCATGGTTACCGGGTATAATTCAAGACAGCTGATTTGGTGCGGTGGTTAAGGTGCTGGCCTAGAAACCAGGAGACTGTGATTTCTAGTGTCATCTTAGGCATGAAAGGCAGATGGGCAACTTTGGACCAGTCACTGTCTTAACCCAATTATCTCACAGGAAAAGAGAAGAAAGGGGTATAGGTAGTACAGTAATTGAGCCCAGAATTACAGTTGTAAGTCGTTATGGTTGTTAAGCGAGTTGCCATGTGATCACACCCAATTGTATGACCTTTGTGGCAATTGTTAAGAAAATCTATTTTATCCATTGGACATTTTTTGTCAGAAAAAGGAGGTAAATGATGGAAATGCAAAAAAAACTGTCAAAAATCATGGCCACACGGTTGCAGGATGCTGCACTCGCAAAGGTGAGTAAGTTGGCAAGCACCCAAAACGATATTACATGATCATGTCATGTGTGTGTGTGTGTGTGTGTTTGTCTATCTGCCACAAGTTGGAAATCAAGATGTAAGTAGCTTGTGGGGGATCTGTTGTCACTTCGAGCCATTGCTAAGCGACTAGTCTCAAGTTCCCCTTGGGTGAAGAGAGGCGGGGTATAAATTCAATAAATTATTATTATTATTAGTCATAAATTAAGGACTACCTGTATTATGCATATTTTCTGCCTTGATGTACCTCTAAAGTGATAAAGGCAGGAAAACAAACAAATAACAAACAAACCAAAACCTATAAAACCTTTATAGCACAAGGCCTGGCAATTTGAGGAATTATTTCTATTTATTTGGAGAGAATAAAGCAGAGTTGTGTGCTTCAGACCTCTTCTGTAAAATAGGTGTCATCTTCTGGAACCCACGTGCCTCCTTTGTTGCAGCATCTCCTCAGTAATCCATAAGGTTCCCAGTCTGAAAACATCCAGAAAGTCACTGAAAACATACTTTTTCCAGGCTTTGGGGCAGAACGGTGGTTGTAGCTGGTTTTATAGGTAATCCTTGATTTATGATGGTAACTGAGTCCAGAATTATGGTCAAGCAGGCCGCAAGTTGTGCAGGTCATTAAACAGGTCATCACAAAATCTCGTCTGATATTATGATTTTTGTGGTGGCCATAAAACAAATGTGGCAGTTGTAATACATCGACTGCCAGCTCTGCTCTGAGTCAAATGAATCAGAGATGGAGGGGGTGCCAAGCACTTGGGCCACCACAGGCGCCCCATTAACATGAGTGACATCATGCTGGCCACACCCACCCCAGCCCCCCAAAGTTAAACACAACCCTGATGTGGCCCTCAATGAAATCGAGTTTGACACCCCCACTTTATACTGTAACTCAGGTAAAATTATTACAAAAAAGTGTTGTTACCAACTACATTATTTTTTACAAAAAAAAGGATGGTATAATTCAATGATGAATAAATAACATCTGATACACTGTGTGTTTGGGTATTATTAAGTGATTGCAAGCTGCTTAAAATCTTTGGAGTGTGTGGCATAGAAATGTATGTAAATAAATAATACAATAAAAGGATGGTATCAATTCTCAAGTAAATTAGCAATGATGGCATTTCTAGAAACACCATTTTTCTGATAATCCCCCCTTGTGCTTTTTGCCATACAGTCAGATGGAGCTAAGAGACCAAACTTATTTCCTATATGTTTCTTGTCAAGTCCCTTCTTCTGGCTCTTATTTCTGTGGCTCTTGAAGGAAGAGTTCAGTCAACTCTGTGCTTGCTTTGAGTCATTTACTATTTTTTCCAGTTTATTTATCTGCTTTTTTTCTTTGACCAACTTTTTTCTATAGCTCCTTCTGCTTGTTCATTCTCATACCTAGATATATTATTTTCTACTGCCCTCAGCTCCAGGATCTGTTATACATTTCTGAGTTGTCTGGTGAACAACTCAGTTGACTTCTACCACTCACTGGAATCTCCAGTGGTCACAACCTACCAAGAAAGTGTTATAGAGTAGTTTTTCATCCACCTCAAGAAGACAGAAAATATGATGAACATCAGCTGCTATTGATATGATTTTGAATGTTGTATATGTCTAAAATAAATACACAGATCTTCTTTAAATTTTGTAGGTCCTTTTATTTAAAACATGCTTTATGACTATTTTTGCAAAAGTAGGAGCTTGTTTTGAAAGCATTTGCTCAAACCAACAGGGAAAATATTTCTTTTTTTTTTTACAGAATTTCTCAGAATTTCTCATTTTTATTTTGGCAGAATAAAATATATATTTTTCTCTGATATTTTTATGTCTTTTTCTTCTGGATTTGTACATCATTGCCTCAGTGGTGACAGTGATTAGCCAAATTTGCCTGGCCTAAAAATCTAAGCAGTTTGGGTCTGAGATGGATGAGAAGCATCATAAAATACCAGGCTGTAAAAAAAATTAGGAAGACACTACTTGCCTGTCCCCCTCAGTAACAGCCAAGGCATTTGATTTAAAGATTTAAAACATTCTAATATTTTGCCACTTGCCCATTCAAAGCAGTGGCAAAACATGCAATGAACTACCCACGAGATCCTTGAGAAAGATTCCAAGCACGCCCCACTCCCCCCCTGTGAAAACCCAGAGTTGCCTAATTAGTCGCCTAAGGGAGACTGATCTAATAGGTTCTACCTCCCTATCAGGTCAGCTAAATGAAATATTGGTTGAAAATAGTCTTATTACATACTTTATGTCACCTACACAGTATTTGGAATAAATTGTTGAGTACTCAACCTGGGAACATTTAGAAAAGAATGTATTGTTTGGCAGGAATTAGCATGGCTTTATCAAGAATGTCATTGTCATACCAAAGGACATTTCTTTTTTTTTATAGTGATTAATTTATTTGAATGTGGTTGACATAATATATTTTGACTTCAGCAAAGCTTTTGACAAAGCATCTATAAGTTCCCAATTACCATATTCAAGTTATGACTATGTCTCTCTATAAAAAGCATCTAGGTGTATTGATTGGTTATAAACTGAATATGAACCAAAACTATTTATAATAGTTTTAATATGGTTTTTATGTTATTTTATTATTGATATTGTTTTTGTTCATGATCTGGGGTCGCCCAGAATTTGGAATAAAATGGGCTACTATATAAATGTTAATTAAATTTAAAAAAATTTTAAATGGCTGGTGATACAAACAAAGCAATAACTCTAGATTGTATCAGCAGAACACAATGTCAAGATCAAGAGAAGATAACTTCCTGTTTATTCTATGATGGTCAGACTATATCTAAAATATCTGGGCACATTTTAGAAAATGTACTATCAAACTGGTAAATTTGGGGAAACCAAATCTAGAGAAATCCAACCAGGAGACCTCTAAAGAGATTACAAAGAATGATTGGTGACACTGATATGCTGAGAAAAGAGAGCTAACCGTCTTCACATATCTGGAAGGCTGTCATGCAAAAGATGGGGCAAGATTGTTCAGAGTTCTTCCAAAAGTCAGGACAAGAAACAAGGAAATTACAAGGAAGCAGATTTTGGTTGGACCTTAGGAAAAAAAATTGTTGTAAGAACTGTTCGCTTCAACTATTTAAACAGAGATTGATATATTATAATATATTTCTTGCATCCACTTCCAACTCTTACATTCTCTGTAAATACTGAAGAATGTGTATTCGGGTTACATAAAAAAGAAAGCAATTTTACTGAAAATGACAATTATACAATGCGTCTGACTGGGAATAAATCATGATTTAGTTTTCTTGATCATTGATTAAATCAAATTCACTCTCAGGAAGAACCAGTAAAAATCAAAGCTGCTTCATAAATAGCAAAATTAAACATACAGTTATGCAAAAGATCTGCTGTTCCTGGAACAAATGTAAGTTCCAAAACATGTGTGTAAATAAAATAATTTAACAGCAGTATTCTATTAGTGGATTAAAAAGAGTTTGATCCAATTAAAATTTAGCCATATATATCCATTTTCCCCATTCTTACTGTTAAGAAGGTATTTTCCACCCTCTACTGCAGGGGTGTCAAACTCAAGGCCCACTGGTCGGATCCTGTCTGTGGGCTGTTTAGATCTGGCCCGCAGGGCCGTCCTGGAAACAGTGAAGGACCAGCCCGCAGTGCCCCTGCCAGCAAAACCAGAGCTCGGGGAACTGTTTTCACTGGCAGAGGGTTCCAGGAGGCCGTCATGGCTGAAAATGGAGTCTCGACAAGTGACACCGAGCTGGCCACGCCCCGGCCACATCCACCCACCAGCCCCAAGGTCCAACACAACCCTGATGCAGTCCTCAATGAAATCGAGTTTGGCACCCCTGCTCTACTGCTGCCTAGAGGATACTTAACAATATTTCCAAAATAAAGAATTGTGGCTTAGGGGCAAGAGCAGATCTGCTCCAATTATAATTTCTGGCCTCCCCCAGAAAACAGATTGTGAAACTAAGTAGGAAGTACAGAAATCGCAGGACTGAAAGGTAATACCAGACAAAATTGGTTGGGCAGTTAGAACTATTGTTACATTATGATGAAAAGTCCCTAAAAATACATCCCCAATGCTATTATAATTGTACCCCCATTTATATATTATGGGATAGATGTCATACGTATTTATAACATTTTGACTAATTGCTTTCCTTCTTCGTTTGAATATTGTATAAAAGGTTCATGTATTAAGCAGTGAGAGCACTCGCTGCATAAAAATACTCCAATGTATACTTCTTTATTGCTTCAGTAATAAATGAGTTCAGGTGAATATATGTATTATTGGGAACCGAGCACACAGTATCCTACCTTATACCTTAACCGTTTCTTTCGGCCAACAAGACTTTTTTTTTGTAAGTCAGGCTAGGTAATTTCAATTTGATCTGGGGCCACCAAGCCATATGAAAGTGAGATTATTTCTATACGTCCTAACACCTTAAACCATTAAGAGACAATTTATTAGCCCCGGCCATTAAAGCTCTAACAGAAATTTCTTACATTTTATGGGGCTATCCTGCATGAATGAAAGTTGGACAATACTGAACTAAAATCCAGAAACAAGTTTTCTGGACTGGAGCATGGGAACCTTTTTCTTACAAATCATGTAAAACTGTACAATTTATTAAAAGGTCATTCATACAAGAAAAATAAATGTGTGTCTTACTAGCATTCACAATACACGCAGATTGCAATCATATTCTATACTGCAGTTTTGTTTCTGTGGAAAAAAATACTGCAGAGAACTGTGGTCCTTATGAACTATGATCATAAGGGATCATGATATATGCCTCATTAAAACAGAGGGTAAAGATCTATTAAAATCTTTCATATGTTCCCAATAAAATATGAGTTATAAACCCTACTGGCTAGGAGGCTAGTCAGATTTCATAAACTGCAGCCATTATTTCTTGAAAAGTATCTGCTTTCTATTATTAAAGACTGTCCCAAAATGACAAAATAGAACTAGCCTGTAATGCAGCGGTAAGATTTTAAATGTCTAAAACTGTATTTTGTTTTTCAAAACAAGGATAAAGGATCCGTCTGAAACACCCGTTTTTCAATCTAAGGAGTGAATGAAATGTGAGAAGAAGTCAGCAAAGGCAGAGGCGAATGGGATAAAAACGTGGAAAATGAGAGTTCATTTCACCACGCTTGTTTGCAATAAACCCTCGCCAGGAACAAATTCGTTACTAAATTGCAGTTATGAGACTCCATCAATAGGCAAGCGGCGCAATATTAAAGGTATTCAAATCTAGATGCTAAGTGAAGCCAAACCTATTCCTCACTTTCCGTGATCGTTTCCTGCTTCATTCATCACCCTTCAACGTTAACTTCGCAGAACTGAGCTAAGTTGACACCCCTTGATAGCGGCACGATAGATTTTTTTAAAAAAGTGTACTGTTTTATTTTGTGTTTACTTGTGCGTCATCGCTTTTTGCAAAGCTGCACTATTTTGCTTTTTTTTTACTTACTTATGCGACATTGTCTTTTGCCACCTTCCTTTGCGTTTGGCTTTCTGCTCCGGTTTCAGTTTTCTTTAAAGCCTGTTGGAAAAAGGAATTAGAAAGAGTTGCCTGTCTTATCTCTATCCGTCGTTAAACAAGAAGGAAAATGCTCCCGGAGTTAAGAGACCGGGAAATGAGCCTTCGGGCTGCAGCAGAATGGGCACCCAGGGCCCCAGGAGCCGAGGGCCTTAACGACAGCGGCGCGTGTGCCCGCGAGGCGAGCTTTCTACCCTTGCCTCGGGGCCACGTGAATCAGGCCCCACTTCCACGCCTGAAGGCTGCGTCTCCTGCAGTTGCACAACGGACCCTCTCCCCGCGCGGCCTCCTTAGCAACTAGCTGCCGAGACCAAAGCAGCCAAGCTTCGGCTCCCACTCCTTTCTTCTGCCCGGGCGGTTGCTATAGAAGCGGCGGCGCCGGGCGGGGAGGGAAGAGAAGGGAAGGGAAGGGAGATGGTTGCCTTCCTCACAAACTCACACCCTTCCTCACACCCTTTGCTGTGCTCGCGGCGAAAGACCGCAAGGTTCTAAATGGGGTCTTGGTTGTGCGATTGCCTTTCCTCGTGGAGTTTGATTGGGGTCCTAACATTTATTTAGCCACCCCCTCCCTTTGCCGTACTTAAAATTTACCTCCCAAACATTAAAAAACAACAACAGAATAACATCAAAGAAAAACGGGGGGAAATCATGGAAATCCCTAATAAAAGCCAAGATAGGTGGCTTCTCATCCCTTGTCTGCAGCTTACACTATATTAATTAATTTATTAATGAATTTATTACACTTTAATTTATTAATGCATTTATTACACTTTTATGCTGCCCAACTCCCAAAAGATTCTGGGCGGCTTACAACATAGATAGCAATAGCACTCAGATTTTATAGGCTGCTTATCAGAGCTTTGCAACACTCCCCAAGCAATTACAGAAGCAGTATATTGCCCCCAACCACTCTGGGTCTTCTGCTATACACTATACTATTACTATTACTATTACTATTACTATTACTATACTAATACTAAGCTATGCTATGCTATATACTGTACTGTACTAATACTAATACTATACTATACTAATACTGTACTGTACTATCCTATCCTATCCTATCCTATCCTATCCTATCCTATCCTATCCTATCCTATCCTATCCTATCCTATACTATACT
>JANHGC010007562.1:112522-123799 GCA_027560395.1 Boaedon fuliginosus
AAAACGAGGGTGACTGTTGGCCCCCCCCCCCCGCATGAGTCGGACCCTGAACTTTTTGGGTCAGGTCCATGGTTGCCATGGAGGCCATGAATTCCTGCGCTGCATCAGAGGAATCACCAAGGGGCAGCAGATTGAAGTCCCCAAGCACCATCAGCCTGGGAAACTCAACCGCCAACCCAGCAACCCCCTCGAGCAGTGCAGGCAGAGCTGTTGCCACGCAGATGGGAGGCAGGTACGTCAGCAACAGACTCAACTGAACCCGTGTCCAACCTCAGAAGGAGAGACTCATACCTGGCAATCTCTGGAACTGTGCCAACCCGTCGATTGAGACCCTGACAGATAATAACAGCCACCCCACCACCCCTGCCCTGGGGTCGTGGCTGGTGCAAAACCTGAAACCTGGGGGGCACATTTCCGTAAGAGGTACACCCCCCTCTGGCCCTAACCAGGTCTCGGTAATGCAAGCCAGGTCAGCCCTCATCTCCAGGATTAGTTACTGAATCAGAGGGGCTTTATTAACAACCAACCTGGCATTAAGGAGCAACAGCCGGAGCCCAAGGCTCTGAATTCCCGAACCAAAGGGCCCTTGAGATGAGCCAGAGGGGTTGGAACATAGTACCACCATCAGTTGACAAGTATGCATTCCCTGGTGATCGCTTACCCCTCGGCTCCCACTGTATCTGCCTCTCCCAGTCGAAATTGGCCAGCCCTTGTCCCCTAAGGAGGCCATCCATCCCATTCCACCCTCTCCCACCATATCCTGCCGTTGAGAGGATCCCTTCTCCCCAAGGCTACAACCAATCACACACCCAATCAATTAATTTATCTAAAAAACAATTAAACACTATAATAAATTAAAACGATGCTAAAATTACATAAAAACACAACTATTCATATAAAAATAAAATCTCCTAAAGTGCAAATGCAAATTGGCTGTCTGGATATCAAGCATAAAGTAGGACATGCGGGGGGAGAGAAACGGAAGGGGGAAGGAACAGCTGTTAACTCAAACCGGAGGATAACAGAGAAAAAAGAAGAAGAGAAGAGGAGGGGGGAGAGTAGCTCGTGATTAGGTGTGCTGATTGAGGCTAGTCATTCAGCTGGACCGACAGATCGACCAATTACAGGCCAGCCTCCAGATGTTAACCATGGTCCAAATCGGCCATAGAGTCTCAAAGAACAAGCCAGGATAAGCCAATAAACCAGGCTTGCAATAACTCTTTGGTCAAAAACTCCACCATTCCTGGTTAGCAGACAATAGCCACGTCTCTTCCAGACATTCCTCCGCCACAGAAAGGCCGATTCGTATCCAGTCAAGCACCAGGAAGTCCATGCTGCAATGGGCGAGAGTGAAACAATCCAGGAGTAGTCCAAAACCCCCCAAAGTTGGCACATATAACACCCGTTCCTCCCATAACTTTGGGGGAACCAGGGAGGGCCTCTGACATCCATGAATGGCTGGAATGCCCTCCGGCACCGACACTCCTCCAAGGGGGAAGCTCAAGGGTCGGACACTCCCGCATAACCTATTGCAGTCTCTGTCCTCGGGCCATCTGCCAGCCAGTATCTTCGATCAACCCCCAATCTCATTGCCTCCTTATCTCCAGGCTCCAGTCCCGACTGCGATCTGCCACCTTGCAGTCCTCGCAGCCTCAAGCCCCAGATTCTAAGGACTCCCCCATCCACTCTATGAAATTCTACAGGCTGGCAGATGAACACGCCATCAGGTTTCATTCCCCAGTGGTGGACGCCTCCGTTACTGCCTTTGGCTCACCCTCCCCACTTCCTTCAGACTCCAATGGCTTCCCAAGAAATGCACTTGGCAAGCATGTGGAGGTGGCCGCTAGGATACCCTTCAAAGCATCCTCGGGCACTCAGGGCCTTGGTAGCCACGTCTTTGACCTCCAGGGCCATGCTGCTCTGGTCTCAAGAATTTGCAGAGCAGGCGAACACCCCTACTTCCGCTCACCCCTTCTTACGCAAGATGGCTTCTGCAGCGGCCTTCAATGCCGATGCCACCAGTGACGCAATGCAGTTGGCCACCAGATCCATAGCCTCCACAGTGGCGATCCGGCGCAATACCTGGCTCTGAAACTGGGCCAGTGACAATTCAGCCATTGAAAAGTTGGTCTCTCTTCCCTTCAGGGGATCCGAGCTCTTTTGTGAGGAATTGAACCCCTTCCTGCTTGACTCCAGGGAAAAAGGAAAGGTTCTTTCCACCAGGGGCAAACCTAAGGCCTTCAACCGATATCGTAGATAGCACTCCTTTCGTTCCTTTCAACCCCAACACAACAACTTTTCACTGTTCCCCAAAGTTCTCCATGGGAAGATGCCCCACCTGGCAGCCTCCAAGACAGGGATACAAGGCCAGATCCCAACACCAGCCCCAACCTTTTCCTCCCAAGGCTGGCAACTCCAAACAGCAGCAATGGCTCCTCGCTGCCGGTGGGAGGTCGCCTATCCTACTTTGCCCATTAGTGGGAGGCCATCATGACGGACATGTGGGTGAGGGACACTGTCCACCTGGAGTACTCCCTGGAATTCCATCGGGTCCCCAGGGATTGCTTCATCAGGATGAAAAGATCTTACTGCCCCCTCAAGCACCTTCGCACCCAATCGGCCATTTTACATCTGATCTCCATCTCAGCCATTGAAGCAGTTCCTTCCCCCCAAAGGAGACATGAGATCGATTCTCAACCTCAAGGGATTGAATCACCACCTGACACACCCACATTTCAAAATGGAGACACTTCACTCCATTCTGCAGTCAATCCAGAGGGAAGACTTTATGACTTCCTTGGACCTCCAGGAGGGGTACCTGCACATACCCATCCTGTGCAGCCATCGGAGATTCCTAAGATTTGTTTACGATGGGGAGCATTTTCAATTCAAGACACTTCCCTTCGGTCTGGCCTCTGCCCCAAGAGTATTTTTGAAAGTTTTTGTGACTGTAATTCACCTTTCTACGTCTCCAAGGGATGTCATCTTTCCTGTACCTGACCGACATCTGATCCAGGCCCCTTCCCTCCACCTCGCTCGATCCCACCTTTCTCTCACTGTCTCAGTCTTAACATCACTGGGTTTTCTTTTCAACTGGGAGAAGAGTTCTTTGACACCCTCACAATCCATCTTGCATCTGGGGGCTGTCATCAACTCCAACTTGTTCCATTTTTTCAGGTCTCCCGATCCCAGGACTGGAGGTCCAACCTCAGATATTGGTGACCTCCAGTCTGTAGTCCCCATCCCCGGATATCCTTGCGCTGACCTGCCTCCTGGGCATGATGGTGTCTTGCTTCAACATCATCCCCTGGGCAAGGTTCTGAGTAAAGACGCCTCAACATCTGTTGCTGCCCTTCTAAGACAACATTGCCAGGAGACAGCACGTCGCAGTCCAGCTGGATGCTGAGAGTTGACGGGATTTGTTGTGGATGCGACCGGATACCCGGGGGTCCCCCATAGTGATCCAGGACCGTCTCGTCATCTATACAGATGCAAGTTTGCTGGGTTGGGGAGCACATCTAAATGACCAGACAGTGCAAGGACTTCGGTATCCATTGGAAGCCAGATTGAGTATCAACTTCCTCGAACTCCGGACTGTGCTTCTCGCTCTGAGGGAACTGGAGCCCTCGGTGAAGGTTCATCATATTCTCATGTTCACAGACAACCGAAGGCATACATCAACCGGCAGATGGGCATGAGATTGAAGCCCCTACAACATCTGGCCCGGTCCCTATTTCTGTGGGCAGAGAGACACATCCTGTCCATAAGGGCAGAGTACGTCCTGGGAGTAGAGAAAGTCAGTGTGGATTGGCTCAACCGGAGGGGTATAGACAGTGTAGGGTGGCGGTTGCATCCCCTGGTGTTCAGGGACCTGTGTCAGCAATTCGAGCCCTTTCAGATGGACCTGTCACACCGACAAACATCTACTGTTGTTCTTCAGCAGGGGGTCCTGCCTTCAATCCCCAGGGGTAGATGCCCTATACCAGCCCTGGCCCCCGGGAGTTTTCTGTGCCTACCCTCCCACCAAGCTCATACCCACCGTCATTCAGAAGATGAGGTCAGAAAGGACAGAGGTCTTCTAGTCACCCCCTTCTGGCCATGCAAGGCGTGGTTCCCCGGCCTCATGGAGCTAACCCTAGCTCATCCTCAGGCCCTTCCTCTTCGACCAGATCTCCTGTCCCAGGGGCCCCTGCACCATCCCCAACTGGACAGGTTGCATTTGAGTGCTTGGAGGTTGAACGGCGCAGATTGTTAGCTCAGTGCTATTTCCCCCAGGTCGTTAGTACTCTGTTGGCGGACCATAAGGCTTCCACCAACAGAGTATATAACTGTACCTGGACCGTGCTCTGCAGGTGATGCACTTCCCACAACTGTCCCCCTGAACGCCTTAAGATTAAGGATCTCCTGGGATTTTTATAAGCCAGACTGGACAAAGGGCTTAGCACTGTGACCCTAAAACGACAGGCCTCTGCCATCGCTTCTGTTTTGGGGTCACCTGGGGTTCAAGGCTCTCTGCCCACCCCCACTTGAAATTTTTTTAAAGGGAGTTGCCTTCCTCAGTCCTCCCCCAGTGATCAGGGCGCCAACATAGGATGTGTCACTGGTTCTCCAAGCCCTCTCCAGACCGCCCTTCGAGCCCATAGCTACCTGCTCCTTATGGATGCTTACCTCAAAAGGGCTTTTCTGATCACCATTTTCTCTGCAAGGAGAGTGTCTGAATTGGCGGCTCTTTCCAAGCTGTGCAGGTTCCTCGAAAATAGGGTCGTCCTCCTCTTCGACCCTTCCTTTATTCCAAAGATCAACACAATTTTCCACAGATCCACAGAAGTCATCCTCCCCTTCTTTTATCCCCACCTTTCCACGGCCCAAGAAAGAAAATGTCACCGTCTGGATGTCAAACGGGCCTTCTCTTTCTATACCTGAAGAACCTCGTCCTTCAGGAAAACAGAGTCCTTATTTGTTTCGTATAATTTCAGGCCCAAATGTGCCAAGGTATCCCCTTCCTCCATCGCTAGGTGAATAAGGGAGGCCATCTGCCATGCGTATTCTGTGCAAGATCTCACGTCCCCCCCCGGGCATTGTCGCTCATTTGACTAGGGCAACCTCAATATCGGCAGCCTTTTGTGCGTGCCCGTCGTTAGACAATATTTGTAGGGTGGCCACCTGGGCTACCCCCCCATACATTTATTCAGCACTATAAAGTGGATGATATAGCCCGATTTGGCTTTTGGCCATGGGGTGTTAAGCACAATTGTTCCTTCCGAGTCAGGCATTCTGTCCCTTGGTGCATTGCTTGGGTAATGTACCCACTTGCATCACCGATAGCATCACAGAAACACCCACTGGAGAATGTATCGGTTTGGTACTTACCGGGAACCTCTATTCTCTGTGGGTTCTGTGATGGGATCGGTGTCCCTCCCTTAAGCCTGACTTTTCAGTTGCAGACATTGCATTGTTTGAGTGTTTTTTTAACATTGTTGGTTACCTTCAGTATCTAAGTTCCCCAGTTTAGGGGATGTTGACTAGTTTTTGACAGTTAATAAAAGGTTGGTCAAAAAGCAGGTGGTGTCTCTTCGCTCTTCTCAGATTCTCATTCCAGGGTCTCAGTGAGATTGCTGATTAGCTTCGGCTATGAAGGTCTGGGGATCAGAGGAGGAGGAGCTTCACCCACAGTCAATTTTGGCTTGCCTGATTGGAGGAGCTCCACCCACTTGCATCACCGATCCCATCACAGAACCCACGAAGAATAGAGGTTCACGGTAAGTACCAAACCAATACATTTATGTTACATCCAGAAGGAAACTCTGAGCCAGTGCAGCTCGCACAGCAATGGTGTAGTAGCATGTAAATGTTATAGATTTCATGAACTTATTTTTTTGCTTCTAGTGAAATGTTTACATCAACATGTTTGGCTGAGGTCAGTATTAATCATTTGATGATAACGTAACTAACTCTCTCTCTCTGCAGATTAAAAGAACTTGGAAATGTGGTTGAAAAAAAAGGACTTGGTGTATCTCACATATATTCTGTGAGCCAGTCCCTCAGACTGGGTCAGCTGCAAGGAAATCAGTTTGACATAATTGTGAGAGATTTAAAACTCCATAATAATAATAATAATGATGATGAACCTGCCTCAAGTCTAAAGGAGCAAATTTGTGAGGCAATTGAGAATGTTAAGGTAACGCTTCCATTCAGAATGACTTGAATACAGGTAGTCCTCAACCTATGACCACAATTGAGCCCAAAATTTCTGTTGCTAAGGGAGCCATTGGTTAAGTGAGTTTTGTCCCATTTTATCACCTTTCTTGCCACAATTGTTAAGTGAATCACTGCAGCTGTTAAATTAGTAATGTGGTTGTTAAGTAAATGTGGCTTCCCCCACTGACTTGGCTTGTCTGGAGGTGGCAAAAGGGGATCTCCCATCATGGCCATGGGGAGCTGTGGGGCCATAAAGGTGGGAAGTAGTCACAAGGCACTTTTTTCAGTGGGGGTGTAGCTTCGAACAGTCAATAAACGAACTGTTGTAAGTTGAGGACTACCTATATATTAAATACAATCCACAGGATAGCACCAATAACATTTTGTCTTAATTTTGTAGAAAAATGGGTTTATAAATTACTATGGATCTCAGCGGTTTGGACAAGGACAGAATATTCAGACTGATCAGATTGGCTTGGCTTTGCTGAAGAAAGAAATGGTACCTGTTACACGTTCTGTTGAAGCTCAGAGCTTGTCTTTCCATTTTGTTATTACAGCAGGTGGCGAGGCCAGTTGTAAGACAGTGACTGTCCCAAGACCTCATGAGTTTCCTAGCTAGACAGGCTCTTGGACCCAGGTCTTCTACTCAGGCCAGGATCCTTGGACTCCTCCTTGTCTGGGATGTTCTAAATCTGCCTCAGATAAATTTTATTCCCAGCTACAATATAAGATGCCTTTGGGGAACTTTTCAAATTTTTTTTGAAAAAGATGGTATTGATGTAAACGATTATTGCGACACAATTATTATTTTTCTTTCTTGTTTATTTGAAAGGTCAAATCTGTGAAACTGTTTTTTACACCAGAAGATTCAAATGACCCTGTTAATAAGGCAAAGAAATATTTTCTTCAGACTGGTAAATACTTCAGAGTGCTCATTTGTTTTCATGAAATAAAGTATGGGAAGAAAAGTTTATATTTTGCTTTCTTTTCTTTTTTTTTTTAATTCATGTTTTATTTGCAGTTTTCCTTTCACACCATACATATTTTGTGGATGGTGTATTGACTGGGTCAATGTCCTTTTTAAACAATGCTAACAAAGATAATACAAATAAGTATATATAATCCTAATCTTCCAACTTCAACGATACAATTCTCTCTTTATTTCTCATTTTTCCTATTAATTCATTTATGCATAAATAACATTTATTTTCACCATGTATTTGTTATCCCCTATTAAGTCACTTATATTTCATATTTTAAAATTTAATATTCCACCATAGTTTCAGTATCTCCTATGTCTAGAACTACTAATAAGGCCAAATAGTAACAAAATTTAATCAGTCCTGGGATTATATCTCAAAATCGCCACAATTTCTAATCCTTAAAAGTTTTAGGTTCACAATTTATTTTAACACAGTTAGTATTAATAATTAAAAATTACCTAATTCTAAACTTCCATCTTCTACCCTTAGCTTACTTTTAAATATAATAAATTCTATTATTTGTTAGTATATATGCTACTATTTTCCCTATTTATATTTTATATTTTTTCATTTTATTAATATATTTCATCACTATCCACCATCCTTTTTGGAGTTCCATCATTTATTGACTTTTTAATCACCTTTTTATTTCTCTCTCTTGGAAGCCTATAACTTTTTAAAATATTTTTATACCCACTGAGTATTCCCTTCGGGTTGCCCTTTGTCTCTTTCTGCTACATCCCTTGAACACCCATCCATAAGTCTTACTTTTTTAAAAGAGATTTTTCTTTGCCCCCTCTGTTCTATTATAAACTGTTAAGGAGTTATCTATTTGATTACTATTTATCTTTTCTCTTCATTATCTTCTTGCATCTCATTTTGATTTTTCCCTTCCACTGCTTCTTCTAATTTCTCATCTATTTTCTAAATATCTTGTTCATCTTTTCCCCCCAGTTGTTGAGAGGTTTCTACACTCATTTCTTTATCTTTAAACAATTCCCTTGCCTCCTTATTGTTCTTTATAGTTTCATGCATGTTTTTAAGCATCAAAATTATTCCTTCATATCCCTCTATTATCCTCTGGTAATCCACTGTGTTACAATTCAATAAAAGTTACTCAATATACCTTTATAGTTCTAACGTCCCAATATTTAAACACTCCCACAGAGCCAGATATTAATAAAATTTAGTCAATCTCATAGGTATACCTCCAAATCCCCTAAATTTATAATCTTTAAAATTATTTAGTATTTTACGGTCTTTTGGTTTTCCAATTATTTGTCTTCCCAATTGTCCAAATTTTAAAGTCTTATTTAATTTTTCTTCTTTTCTCTTTTCTTCTATCACTTTTCTTCTTTTGCTTCATGGGATGTCTTGTCAAATAGCATTAGTAGTCCTAATCCAAATTAATCTGCTATATTTTCTCCAATCTTTCAAGTCCTCAATCTAATAACCAGTTTCAATAGAATTTAATTATTTGCAATTTAATTTATCTTAAAAATCTTCAAGAGGGGAAAGAAACTCACACAGTAGTTCAGAATATCTAAATCGTCTTCTAAGACAGAATCAAGGTCCGGCGCCTTCCAGCCTGTTCCTTTCTGCTGTTATGGGTATTAAACCTCCCTCCCTCTCATTGAAGGTTCTCGCGCTGTAGTGCTCCTCTTCTTCCAGTAGATGGCACTCCTTCCAAGTCCCAACATTAAACAGTATGTCAAAAACAACTGATTTTCCAATAATTTGAGGGGGGGGGGGTAAAAATACAAATAAGAAAGACAGTTTCTCCCAAAAATCACCTTTCAATTTGTTTAAGCTTTTTTCCAGGCTTTCTATACTGAACTGCGTATTTGGTGTCAGGCTACCAGGATCAAGTGTGGCTTCCCATTTTGACCACCACCACTCTGCTGTTACCTCTACTCCTGGACTCCTGCCTGATGCTGAACAGACAGTTCGGCTGGCCCCCACCGTGCACCATCATCCTTTGTTCCCCAACGCCAGCAGCCTTGTGCTGTCACCTTCCCTGCCACAATGCCAGCAGCTGCTTGCCATTACCTTTCTCCCCTGGAACACCAGCAGCTGCACAGCACCACTGATCTTGTGTCTCCCCACCCACACCCACACACACACCCTTGGTCGTTCCCCCCAGCTCCATCACTGCCACCAATTGGGGTTAGGTATTTATCCTGTGCAGCCAAATGCCCGGGTCAAACGGTGTCTGGGCGAATAGGCAGGGACAAAGTTCCAGGGGCCCATTGGCCATGGGGAATGGCCGTGGGAGGGCCAACAAGGAGGAACACTGGCTGTAAATCAGTTGAGGTGAGTGGCTGGGGGCAAACGGGGTGCAGCCAAGGGTCGGTGCCTAAACGTCCCATCCTGGTTCTTAAATAGGGCTGTTAAGTGGCTATCCTATCCTAAACCTAAGTTCTAAGAATCCCCATGATTTTAGCTTACTAGGTTAGAATGAGATAAGGAGATGGAAATTTATTTATTATTTATTTATTATTTATATTTGTAGGCCACCCAGTCCCATAAGATTCAGGGTAGCTCACAACATCAAAAAAATACATAAACAGTATCAAACATTTTAAAACGTTAAAATATTAAAATCCCTTAAAATTAATAATAATAATCCAAGGATTAGTTTTATATGAGCAAAAAATGTAGTTCATCCAACTTTTCTTACTTTTTTGGAACTCATTTATAATTAATGGATTTTAATTATATCATTATATAAGCAGATCCAATTCTATATTATTTTGCTGCATAAACCCCAAAATGATACAGAAGTTGTTGAAAATTCAAGATGCCCTCTGTTCATGCTTAAACATAATAGTTAATACCAAAATATTTAAGAAGATTTTTTTACACTATAGAATTTTCTACTGTTGATCTGGAAAACAGGAAGCCTGCTAGGATTCTGTGCTATTTTTTAATATTTTGTTAGATTTATTTTTAAAAACTAACATATAAATACTTTAATTTACTGTAGTAGTAGCATTGCTTCTTTCTTTGCCAAGTTTGGAGGGTTCACATCCATTTAAGGAATCTGGAAGCATTGCTGCAAAAGGATTTGAAGGCTTGAATGGGTGGGCCAGGCCAAAAAGACAGAGACATTCCCATTTAAAGCAGTGGCTGCATTTTTGCTGAAATCTTGGCTTTGTGGAGCCAGACCACAAAAGGAGAGAGAGCTACAGAGGCAACCATATGTGAACTTTACACTTGAATCCGCTTCTCTTTCTGTCTTCCTTTTCAGAGGATGCAAAAGGTACCCTTGCAATACTACCTGTCTTCAAAACAAGAGAGAAAATTTTACTGCGTGCCTTGAACCGGTACGGTTTAAACCCTGATGGGTGTAGGCGAGGATGGTTGAGCATTCCTCATGCAATGCGTATTTTCTATGTCCACGCATATTGCAGTAAAATTTGGAATGAAGCTGCATCTTATCGGATTAAGATCTATGGAACAAGAGTTGTCACTGGCGATCTGGTATTTTCAGGAAAAAGTACAGAAAACTGTTCGCTGAATGGCAAGGTAAGCAGAAATGTAAAAATGTTAATAACATCTGATTGACTGTTAGCTGAGTTCCAAACTCTTTATTATTTCAAATACCTTTTATACGGCCTATACATTGCGTTAAAATTCTGAGACTGAGGTAATCTTTTTATTTACATAAAATTATGCTATAAAATAATGTCATTGAAGCATTTAAATGACTCATTTGCTTGCCACATTTACGAAAGTTGAATTGTTTTTTGAAATTATAACTTCAACTAGGAGGATGGATCTTTCAAAAGCATTATTGTTGCTCTGGGTTAAAGAAAAATGTATGCTATAAATACTATATTAAATTCGATGCCATATGTTCAAATAAAGCATGGTTATAATAGAATGTGACGTTAAAACTCATATACTGAAAAAAATCTGAACTTTATTTAACACTAGCTGTTTACCTGGCATTGCCCGGGTAATTTTGTAATGGACTGCCATGTTCCTTCCTTCTTTCTTCCTCCTCCCTCCCTCCTTCCTGCCTTCCTTTCTCCCTCACTTCTCTTTCCCTCTGCCTTCCTGCTTCCCTTCTTCCTTCCATCCTTCATTCCTT
>JANHGC010007563.1:0-13857 GCA_027560395.1 Boaedon fuliginosus
AATACATCTGGGGTCTGGGTAAAATGGCCCCGGGTAGCAATTCAATCCCACAGTCAGTAGAACAGTGCGGAGGCAGAGTATCGGCATCTTCCTCACTAAATGCCCCTGCAAGGTCCTGATATACACTGGGTAACCCAGGCAGAAGTAGTCCCGGAGTCACTGCCTTAACCGTAGGTGGCTCGGGATTTGAACGGAACCGTAGTCTACGAAAACCACCCTCCCACCAAATAGTGGGTTTCCATTTATCGAGCCAACTGAGACCAAGGATTAACGGATCAGACATATGAGGACCTACTATAAAACGGAGTTCCTCGGTATGGGTCGACATTTGCAGACACACAGGCTCGGTTACCGATGTCGCTGGCACACCACCTAGAATTGAGCCGTCCATTTGTTCAAACAGGATGGGTGTCCCCAGCTTATAGATGCGTAAACCCAATGTTTGCACCACGTCCTTGCTCATGATACGTGTGCATCCCGTATCTATTAATGCCTGATATGTGATGGCCAACCCCCCCTTCCTGGCCACGGACACCTCTATGGTAAATGGTATGATAGAGCCGCTCACCATGGGGTCTTCCTCGCTGCTATCCGCCTCACCGGCTGGGGTTTCCTCCACTCCCATGGTTCTGGACACCTCTTGATCATCCAATACCGATCTATTTGCCACCACTTGCTTGGTTGCCGAACTAGGACCTCTCCCTCTCGACGCTGTTCCCCAAGGGGTTGATGTTATCGGTGCTCCGCCGGAACTGGGTTGCAAGCCGAGTTGTGGGCATTCCAAAGCACGATGTCCCTCTTTATCACAGCGATAGCACCGGAGGGGCGCCCGTGCCATACCACCACGATGTGGACTCACTCCCCCCTGCGGAGGCCAGTCACCTTGCCTTGGCGTCCCTCCCGACCTGGGGCTTCGAAAATGTCGCAGTCCAGCCTCCAGCTCGGTAGCAGCTTTAAACCATTCATTCAGGTCTGGTTCCACTCTCCCGTACACACAGGCCTGCTGAAGTTCCCGGTCAAGGCCATTGCTAAAATGGTGTACAAGGAGCGGTTCAGGCCAGGAGGGCAGATTTCCTGCTAACTGTCTGAACTCTCTTATGTATTCCTTGACCGGTCTTCCCCGTTGGCGCAAAGCCAGAATGTCTGCAGCGGTTTGTTGTACCCAAGCCGGGTCGTCGAAACGGGCACGAAGAGCATCCAAAAATGGGCCCAATGTGGACAACTCAGGAGCATGTCTGCGATGTAGACCCGCCACCAATCCACCGCTTCCCCCTCCAAAGTTGCGGTTACAGCCACAACCATATCCCACTGTGAGGTATAAAGATGTTCGTACATGTCCATGTGGCTCAGGACCTGACTCAAGAAAAGAGCCACTCGTTCAGGCTTGCCGTCGAAGACCGCTTTGATGGGGGGTGGTCCATAAGCTAGACCGAACCCCGGTTGGATGGGCAGACCACCCTGGCCTGTGTGTCGGGCCTCTGGGCCCGCCGTACCTCGTGGATCCGCCAGGACTGCCACATATGTACACTGCGTACATCTTGTTTGCTCGGGTGTTCCCGCCGTGTGTTCGTAGCCACTTCTTCCGTACTTCTCTTTAAGGATGGACAACCTAGTATCCCCCGGTTCCACGCTGCGGCTGGTGTCACCGGTGTCTCCCACCTTCCAGCCATGCACCCTCCAATCTGCCGGGTACTCCTCCATTGTTGCCATCCCGGTGCTCTGGCCCAGCGGCCGGAAAGAAGTCTCCCGGGGTCTACCAGCACCACACGTTTTCTGCTGGACTGCCTGTTGCCCCTCACCATCCCGTGCCTCCATCTCCTCACCGCCTCCAGCTCCACAGGCCCCCATGGCATCTAGGTCATCCTCCTTGAGGGCAGGGCCCCGGGGCCCCTCGCCCTGCCGCCGCTGCGCCCGCAGCCAGCCGAGGAAGGAGGCCATTTGCACCTCCTTCTCAGCACTTGGGGCCTCTCTTTCTCTCTCTCCCTCTTCTTCCAGATCCATTTTGCAGGCCGAATCGCTCTCCCAGCGTCTACGGCCTTCCAGCTGCCGTCCGGTCAGCTCCTTTTCTCCCTGGCCGGCCCGGCCGTCGCAGTCCTTCAATGCTCCCCGCTGTCCAGCTGGCGTCGGGCCTTGCGCTTTTGATGTCACCAGCGCTCCCGCCGTCTCTTCCGGGCTCTGCAGGCCCCAGGCATTCCCGGCACACTCGCTGTCTCTTCCGAGTGACGTCACCGCCTGGCGCACCGGCCCGCTTCCCAGCTGGCCCGCCAGCCGCTCCAAGTACCGCACCGCAATGGCGCTTCTCCACCGCTTTCCGCTCAGGGCTGCCTCACAGCTGTTCAGCGTCGGTTGCTCCCCCATTGGTATGCCACGGCAGCGCCGTGGTAGCACTTCTCAGCCGCCGCGCAGCCCTCACGCCCAAACACGACGACACCGGCCAGCCACCAATGCCCGCACACAGCACGCTTCAAACGATAGAGGTAGACACTTTCCTACTGTCAGTCGTCCCACTGTCGAGCCGCAGAAAGAACACACAGAAGCCGAGCTCTGGAGAACCTCTGTTTATTTTGCTGCACAGTGCGTGTACTGAACCCATCTGAGGAAAGTGTCAGGGGTGGAGTCCTGGAAAAGCCTTATATTAGCAGCCAGCCGGCCTGTGTTAAAGAGACCATTACTCCCAGGACCCAGAGCCTGACAGATAGAATATATTATCAAACCCCAAATAAATATTAAATTTGGTTCCACATGTGAGGAACCATTTTTCTCCTTGTGACTTTGTCCCACTGTTTTCTGTCAGCCAGAGAAAGAAAGTATATAATACTAGACCTTAACATTTACCGGTATCCTACTTCCATTGTATGATGTAAAATTGCAAGCCCTTCCAACAAAGATTCCAAAGAAAAAGGATAACGTTAGGAAAGAATAAAGATTCAGTCTTGTAAATATTCTACTTTGACATAAGCTTCAGTGAATTCAATAAAAGACATGACTGTATATATTATTACATTACTGCTTAAATAGTGGTTTGCTTAAGTTTGCATACAGTTTTCATACTTTTCTATCCATTGTTTTTTATTCTTTAAACTTGTCAGTTCTTCTTGAGAATGTTAGTAATGTCTTCTTTGGCAGGTAGATGCTACATAAATTAAGTGAAATTAATTAATATCAACAATAACCTAGATGACATACATCCTGTTCTACACGTTAGCACTTTCATTTATAATGCTTAATTATTAATGAATACAAATTAAGGCAAAGGTTCTAATAGTAATATTGTTGGGGACTGTTTTTGGATTTTACTAATGTATTTTCCTTTCCTTTTCTTTACAGTTCATTGCTTTTGCCTCTTTATTCTTCATCCTACTCTCGATCACCACCTTTTGCCTGGAAACCCATGAAGCATTTAATACCATCAAAAATAAAACAGAACCTATCAAAGGTAGCGAGCCTGTTCTACAGTATGAAATAGAGACAGATCCAGCTCTAACATATGTCGAAGGAGTCTGTGTGGTGTGGTTTACATTTGAGTTTTTAGTCCGTGTTGTTTTTTCACCCAACAAACGTGAATTCATAAAAAACCTCTTGAATATCATTGACTTTGTGGCAATTTTGCCTTTCTATCTAGAAGTGGGTCTGAGTGGGCTCTCCTCTAAAGCTGCTAAGGATGTTCTTGGTTTCCTCAGGGTGGTGAGGTTTGTGAGAATATTGCGAATCTTCAAACTCACTCGACATTTTGTGGGCCTCAGGGTGCTTGGTCATACACTCCGTGCAAGCACCAATGAGTTTTTGCTGCTGATAATATTTTTGGCATTAGGAGTGTTGATATTTGCCACCATGATCTATTACGCTGAGCGAATAGGTGCCAAACCCAATGACCCATCAGCTAGTGAACATACAGAGTTCAAAAACATCCCCATTGGATTTTGGTGGGCCGTGGTCACCATGACTACTCTTGGATATGGAGACATGTATCCAAAGACTTGGTCAGGCATGCTAGTAGGTGCTCTGTGTGCTTTAGCTGGAGTGCTGACTATAGCCATGCCAGTGCCTGTTATTGTCAATAATTTTGGAATGTACTATTCTCTGGCCATGGCGAAACAGAAGCTTCCAAGAAAGAGAAAGAAGCACATCCCACCTGCTCCTCAGGCAAGGTCCCCTACATTTTGCAAGACAGACTTGAATATGGCCTGCAATAGCACACAGGGAGAAGTCTGTCTTGGCAAAGACAACCGGCTGACGGAACATAATAAATCAGGTAGGACACAATTCCAGATGCATGTCTGGTATGTCTGGCAATATAAAGAATGAGAAAACATTTAAACTTTCTTCAGCTGAAGGAAATAGATCATATACTTCTCCCTTCCACCATTATTTGTGTGCCACTCCTATAAATGGCAAAGTAGCTAGATCTTGGGTCTATGAATTGCTTTCTATATAGTGTTTGCTAAATGTATTCTGAATGCTAAGTTATGTTTTGTTCTCTCTTTTTCTTTTCTAGTGGTGGCTTCCTCTGTAGTTGCTTATTGCACTGTACAGATGTTTAGTTCATGCATGCTTGTGCTATACAATTGTGCCTTCATTCTGTTGAATTTTTATCTTATGTAATGTTTCCCTTGTTTGCTGGTGTTACAAAAGACTAGCAGCAATCTTTATATTATTTAAACATAGGTTAGCTTAGGTTGTCCTATCCCAAATGAATGGCTTTGAGGTCTTTGGATTCCATACACTACAGCCAAAGCTTTCTGAGAGTCAAGGATTCATGGATCTTAAAGAAGAGAGGGCTGGTCTAATTTATATATAATAGAACAAATAATACAAAAATGTATTTTCTAGATTACAACAATATTATCATTTCATAACTTAGAACAGGTGGTAATTTCTCCGATATTCAGAGAGCAGAATAATTTTTGTAATAGTTTGAAAATTCTATAAGAATGACATATTTTGTCTATCTAAGTTTCACTTCCCCTTTTAAAATTACAACTGCTGTCCTTGACCTAGTAAACAAATATAAACTAAATTTAAGATCAGTAAGAAATGTATTTAGTTTGGATTAGGACCTAAACTTAAAAGTACCTTATATTAAATAGACTAAGGTATGAGTACTACAAGATTGTCGTTTAGAATGTCTAAAGTAAATAATCCATAGAGTCTTTTCATAATGTTATTAACACTGCAATCCTCCATGTTTGGATATAAATACTGATAAATTCAGTGGAAAGTTCTTTCAACCAATTGTCTTTCAAATAATAAAAGTGCAATCCTTTAGATATAATTTTAATAAATCTGATACACACACAGAAAAGAAGAAACAATGTTTATGTTTAATGAGCTTCCGTTATCATATCCTAACATGGAGAAGGCACAGTTTGCAAGTGAGTAGAATAATGGGTGCTGGTAAGGAGAGATTAAGGGGAAATAAAACGGATGATCAGAGCTGAAATGTATATATTTTTTTCAAATGTCTATCGTCAGTTTCCATTGCTATCAATAAAATTATCATAAGAAATATTAATATATTGCATAATATTATTTTTAGTGCAAAGAGGTTAATGAAAAGACTTAGATATTAAAGAACTATCGTCTTCCCCAACCTGGTTTTCTTGAAATCTGATTTATACCCTATAATTTCCAAACAAAATGACTTTATCTTGGGAGCACCATGATTGAAGAAGATAGCTTAGCCTTTTCTTTAAATATCATCTGCTCCAGAGTTGAGCTAAAATATGGTTTGGTTCTTGAATACAGATTTTTCTTTGAAAAGGAGCCAGAATAGAAAATAAACTAGATTAATGTGTAGTAATGTTAGTAGGTTGTTAACAGAAAACTTAGAAAAACTAAACATTTCCTTTCAAACTGCAGAATTTGAGGCCGAGGGAACCTAGACATATCTGTTAAAACAGCAGATCTCTGTGAATTGTTAAGGACCACTAGCTAATTGTCTACCATATAAAACCTTGCAACATATTGTGGTTATACACTTTGGGAATTACTAGTTGAATTTAGCCACTAGCCATATATTGCAGGTTGCCTGTTGATTAATGCCTTCCTGCTTTTGCTGCCCTATGAATATTTTACAATGTAATACATTTATCAACATCTTACAGATGATAGGTTAATGAACTGCATTTAAATTTGTGGCTTACAGTCCCTATTGAAGAACATTAAGTTCCTCATTAGTGTCTTAGTCTAACATTATGCTGAGTGACAGATTGGCCTTAGACTGCAGGTGTTGCATATGTAAAAGCAATAGTGAACTGTCGGAAAACAGCTGTGGATATTATGTAGGCTATCTTGTGAAATATACTGTCTCACTGCCAGAACTAAAGAAAGATCCTAGTCTCAGTGGCTTTTCCTCATGAGATTGCCACCAATTTTATTTTAAAGAGCAAAATATCTTGGATGAACCTGGAAGAATTCCTTAATTATTAATTATCAAATGCAGAAATATAATACCTGCTGTTGTCAATGCCAGTTGATTTCCTTGAGTAGTGGATGAAACACTATAGTAACATTTGCTGCCTTTTTTAAATACTGAAGACACTGAGGCAATATATAATACTGAAGACAGCATCAGTCTAAATGGCCAGTTTGTTTGTTCCTTAGGAAATCATAGATTTTTAACTTTATGAGGAACATTTTTTTCATTTCATAACTTACTACTACTTATTGAACTATTGTTCTTTTCCACCTTCAATAATAAAAGTATAAGGCAGGTTATTTGCGATGTCTCATTTATTCTTTGGCTATATGATGTAAATGGGCATGGTGCTTTGACCAGTGTTATCAGGTGAAGACAGTACAGAAAGTGAGCAGCCATTGTCACCCATGGAAAGGCCCCCACCAATCAGACGCTCTAGTACCAGAGACAAAAACAGAAGAGGGGGGACATGTTTTCTACTGACAGCAGGTGATTACCCGTGTGCTACTGATGGAGGGATCAGGAAAGGTATGGATTCTTTCATTAGACTATAAATATTATCACTATTCTTCTGAACAAATAATCCTGGAATAAAGCAAATGTGAATACATGCTATAGGAAATGCTATAATCAGATCAATGCATTTTTCCTTCATATTTTCTTTGTTGTCCCTTTCTTGTTTCATATTACAAATGTCTTTGGCTCATTAATTCATTGAAAAATGTGTCACTGTTTCATTCATAATTTCATTTGTCTACCTGAAAGAATAAAGATGTAGCTTAGACCATTTTCATTAAACTGCTTTCTAAACAATTAGAAATTGCTGTGGGATAACTTAAATGTAAATCAGTTACTTACTATTGTAATTTAGTTTGTGCTGTAGAAGGATTGTTTAATTAACTCTGAGGTAGATAAAACAAAGTTCTGAACAAGAAATAAAAATTTTAAGGTACTATTTTTTTTTTTTACAAAGTGTTTATATTGGAAGAAGGAACATGGTTACTGAAAGTTAAGGATAGTTTCACTATGTTGAGTAGAAAATTGCTTCAGCTACACCGGTGTTACTACATTTTTCCCTGCAGCAAACTAATGAGAGTTCAATGGCATGCCTAGGTCACATACATCTTTGAATCACAACCCAATCTTTAAACCCCTCCTTCTCCCCCAAAAAGGTTATTTATTGCTTTATTTGTTTAAAAAAATTAAATACTACTTTGCATTAGGAACTGGAAGCAGCATTTAAAAATCACAGTTTGTTCACAGTTTTCCATAACATATGGCATTGCTGTACTTAGTTGTTAATGTAAATTCCCCAAGAAATCATTTTTAAAGCAAATTTCCATGATGCTATTCTTTATTTCATAAATTTCCCAAGTACTTTTTAAAATGTACATTTCCTTAATATTTATGTAACTACCCCTTTTTGTATGCAACATTCAGAAACATAACACTCTTTTTCAGATGCATCTTTCACAAACAAATGGAATTTTTATGCGGATTTTTGACCAGAGAAAGATGGACACTAGCGGACTCAGTTCAGAGCTACTGTCTTTATTGCAACAGAGTCCGTGCTGGGGAATCTTGCAAATCTGCTCCCACAGATATCTTTTACATCCCTAGGTATGTCATCCATATTTTATGTGTTTGTTGTGGGAAACCCTGGTGTATTTGCAGCAATTATGGGTGCTATCTTAAAGGGATGTTGCTTCTGAGATCAAATAGCATTTGTATTTCTATTCATCTCATCCTCTATAGTTCCTGTTGACTAGATAACCCACAGAGTTTATTTATAGACCAAGACTTCCACAGGAGGTTTTGGATCATGTCCAACCTCTGCTGTGGAAACTCACATTTATTCTCTCTCCACCAAACCTATTTTAGAGGATTATGGTTGTGAGGAGAAATTTCAGAAAGGGGTACTGTGTATTTTGCTTTGATATCCCAGAGAAAAGGAGTGATATAAATTTAACAAAAAATAAGTAATACATAATTGTTTACATAAGAGTGAGATTAGATGGTAACTAAAGAGACTATTAGTACACATCTTATGAAAGTCATAAGAATTATCATATTTATGCTGTGTATAATTCAATTACAATATATATTTTAGTTGCTTTGCAATGGATTCTTTATAAAATAAGTGGAACTTATTCCCAGCTAAACTTATATGAAATTGTAATCCAAATAAGAATGCCATTTTTTGTATATTGCATTTGCCTGAGAATTTGTTGTTTTGATAAAGAATCCATTGCTGCTTCAACATAGATCAATCATACTTAATGAAGTAGGCCACAGACTAAACTTGTTTAGCAAATTCATGATTCACATATGTTGAAACTAGTTTGTGAAATATTGGGTGACTCCTTCTCTATCACCTTTGCACAACTCACATGGGGCATAGATTTTAGTGCTGGATCCTCAGCTAACCTTAAATTAGTAACCTCTAGCTTAGAGAAGATAATACAACAGGCTCCTACTACGAATGAAGGAGGGGCGAGCACCCAGCCTAATGCTCACTTTTAATATGGTTTTATGATCCATCAAAAGAGAGTTTCTATAACTCTAGATGTAATGATTACTTAATAATATTTAAATACTGTTATTTTAATGTCCTAAATGTACATTCACTCTTTATTTTTTAAATAGCCATTAGAAAATTTTAATACTATGATTTTACTGAAGCATTAAACACTAAAAATATACACATATTTAATGAATTTCAAATCTTATAAATATTTCAAATATATCAATTTTTAAATTGTACTAGATGTAGGATGTTGGATGTCTTGATGGGAACACTTTTGCAAATGCAACTTTTAAATATAATAAATGTAACCTCTGGGATTACAAATAAAAAAATAGACGTTATGCATTTAAGTATAGAATGTTCTAGGTCACAAAACTAATCTAGTGCCACTATACTTATCAATAAAATTCCCCTGGTGCATTCTGATTGCCAGATGGGGAAAATTGTTCTATGATACTGATTTACATTTATAGGAGAGCCAGTTACAGTATTTCTTTTAAATATCATTGATAACCAATAGGCATAGCAAGTATATACCAGTGGTTTTTGCCCTTAAAATGTACAGGAAAATATAAGTTCATTTAATTTTATTGATAAGTATAATGGCATCTTATCTTTTTGTCTATTATTTAAGAAAATATTAGGACTTTATAAGTATCCATTGAAAACATTTTATTACATTGCATTGTGTTGTTTGTCTATTTTCTGACTGAACTCAACTAATGTCTGAATTTTCTCATGAAAGGCTATGAAAAATCCAGAAGTTTAAACAACATAACTGGAATGGCAGGCAATGCCTTGAGACTGTCTCCAGTAATATCACCTTACAGCTCACCATGTCTAAGACGCTCTCGATCTCCCATCCCATCTATCTTGTAAACCAGAAGCTATAAGTTGATTACATTACTGCAATTTAAGTGCTGCTTATTAACTAACAGAATAGCTCAAGTTTTATTGACAGAAGTATAAATCTGTGTTATACTTGTTAGTGTCCAACAGTAGCACTTGGATAGCTGAAGATCCTAATTTTGCTTGTAAGATCCTCTAAAGTACAGTAGGTTTGTTTGTTACATCACCACAGCAATAAAAATAACAGAACAGTGTAAATAAATGATCATATTTTCAGGGAGATATATTTAAATACATGTGCTTCCATTAAAAATTATTCCATCGCACCTTCATTTCTTGTGATTCCAACCTGTTCTGAGTATGTCTGAGATCTTGTCATAATTGCATAGGATGTGACTTCAGTCTAATCATGTTCATTGACCATTCTGTTTCCGTTACCTGAAATCCATCTTGCAGATTAATTGGAATCATAGATGACCTAGTACTGTGTAGATTTCTTGTTTTAATTGTACCATCTTATTGAAGTCAGAGCGATGTTTGATGGGTCTGCATGTGGGATTGGGTAGTTTGTGTTTATTTTGGTTCTCTTTGATTTATTTTAAGTTATTTTTTTTTCTAAAATGTTATTTCTTGATTGATTGATTTTAGTACTGGGTTAATATATCAGAGTTCTGAATATTTCCGGTTGTTTGCACACAGATAACTGCAAAGAGGTTGTCATTACTGGGTACACGCAAGCAGAGGCCAGATCTCTTTCTTAATGACTTGGGGAAGGCACAAAACACGAAAGAAAGGTAAACACAGTCCAGGCTTGCAATATTAAGTTAGCAAGTGCTGCTTGGTAGTGCAGTCATATTTCTTCTCCAGGATTTTTCAACATTTTCAGACGCAGAGCGCCAAGTAAACCAATATACAGTATATAGCTGTAAGAAGACACTAGTTTCAAAATGGGCTTTTGACCAGCTTCAAACCTCTAACTCTAAGGCTTTCACAATTTATTTGTCAGTATTTCTCTATTTTTTCCTTTAAATGATTTGTCTTGTCTGTTGTGTTATTGTTTATCTGTCTGTATTTTTCATCTGTCTTCATGATCCGCAGTTGCCTTCTTCAAAGCTGCTCTTTTCATGTAAGTTTAGCGGCTTAAAAGCATTTGCTTCCTTCTCCCCACTTTTTGATACATGTATCTATGCATATGCCAAGTATAGCTTGATAAATGGCCACTTCCTTAACATTTTCCAAAATGTGGGATTTAGCAATGGCTTTGTCATTTCATTAGGATTGCTGCTTCAATCCCACATTTTTACAATCTGCATTCATTTTTATGTTCAAATTTTATTCTCTATAATTGCTTTTTTCCTTTATAATAAAAACAAGGTAACATGGTTTAAGCAACATCATGAACTTAGTTGCAGATATGAAGTTCTGGGGTGGTGAGGAAAATCAACCCAACAATGTGAAAGACTTACACATCTAGTTTTTTTAAAGTATTATAAGAGATTGTTCAGATTGTTGAAAATTCCCAGATTTTTGTATATTTAGGATTGCAAGGAAAACAGGTGTATCTAAACATGTAACATTGTTTACATAAGATGCATATTATATAAAAATGTACAAGGTTGTATCTGAATACTTATATTTCTTATATATGGAGATGTACCTTTTGTTTTGGTAATAGCACTTGTAGTTATAGCTGTACAGTACATATGTTTAATATGAAAATAGATTCATCAAGAAATTAATATCTGATGCTGCTATTATTGGCTACAGTGTTATACAGAATTTATCATGGATTTTTGACTGCTGAAAAAGGGACAAAGGAATTTAGCCATACCAAGGACTGTACTAGAAATAGATTGCTCCTCCTGAATGGGCCCTGATCATCACCTAACACCTTGAAGAGATTCTTCTAATTTCCTATGGAAGTCGAGCTTGTTATGTATGAGGATTAAGGACCAATTTTAACAGCTGCTGCCAGCAGATGCAGTTATTAGTCACTATTGATGAGTCAACTGTAAATAAGAAGCGTGTGCATGGAATATCAGCTTTAGACGTCTACGCCAAGGGATGCTACATCTCTGAAGCCCCATGAAAAAAGACAAACACAACTCTTTGTGTATTCTTCTTGGTAACTACAACAGGCCATACTGTAGATCATAAAAGGCACACAATTTAACAATAGTGATGTTAGCACATACGTTTCCTCATAGTAACTATATTTTTGCAAAAGTTTGTAACTTAAGAACATTAATGTCATAGGTTTTTGCAAGAAGACTTTGCACTCTCGGTTTGCCGTATCTATATTTTTATGAATCCTGGTGAATGTGCAAAGAGATGGTTTAGTTTTGATCTAGATCAGAAATATGTGAATGCAAGTGAAAGTAGTAAGCTGAAGAAAAAAAAATCACAGACTTTGCCAGAATTGTATAGATGCTTTCTGTTGTTGTTTTGATTTACTTCATTGTTACCTCATAGGTATTGAAAGAAATAAAATATGGGCAGTTAAATATATTATAGTTTTTTTATTGAAATGATCACAAAATAATATTAGTAAATATAAAGTAGAAAATATGAAATAGATCTTAAAATGTATATTTTGCATAACAGAGATTCTTTACTTTTTTGTGATTTTGTGATAAAATTGTTCTAGTCTATTCAACGTCTATGATGCTTTGTTGCCACGTACTGTATGATAACTTATGTTCTCTCCCTACTGTTTAATAAGACCTGATCCAGAAACTGTTTGTCACCCTATTTTGAATGTAAGAACGTTTCCCACATATGAAACTCTGTATTGTGGACCTTTTTGTGAAGCTGTCAAAAGGTGCATGCAGATGCCTGGTGAAAGCCAGTGGCCATGTAACTAACTAACCAAAATGGAGAATAAAATGCAAAAGATCTTGGGGAGGACGTTGGAACACAACTCACAAAGTTGTTCATGTTTTCTTTTCTCTACTGTTTTCTTTTTCTTGTCCCTTCTTTCATTTAAGCAGAATTTGGTCATTCTGATAACAGTAAGTATCTTTTATAAAGATTATTTCAGGATGAAATCAGTGTCCTATAAAACAAGAGGACAAATATGTATGAATGAAGAGAGACCATGCTGTCATGTATCTCTCTTTTAATTACAACCAATCTGTTATCTCTCAGACAAATTGTTTCCTGCCTCTAAATTACATTCCAATTCTGTACAGTTCATTACACTGCAATTCTATACATATATCAAATACATAGCAACTAGTTTCAGTGATACTTATTTATTTTATTTATACCCCGCTTCTCTTCCTCGGTCAGGGGGAACTTGAGGCGGCTTACAACAGTATATAATACAATAAGCAGTAAAAACAGTAAATAAGTAATACCAATTCATACACCAGTCATACTTACAGGGTTCATCAGTTCCATGCCTGCCGACAACGCCAGGTCTTCGTGGCTCTGCGGAAGGCCAACAGGCTCAGAATAGTTCGAATCTCCACGGGTAGCTGGTTCCAGAGGGCTGTTGCTGCCACAGAGAAGGCCTTTGACCAGGGACCCACCAGCCAACATTGTTTAGCTGACAGGACCCGTAAAAGGCCAACTGTGAGCTCTAACTGGGTGCTGGGAGGCATGAGGTGGCAGAAGGCCCCACTCCTAAGCCATGAAGGGATTTAAAAGTTGTCACTAGCACCTTAAATTGCACCCAGAAGACTATTGGGAGTCAGTGCAGTTCGTGGAGGAGAGGTGTTATATGTGTGCACTGAGGTACACCCTTTATCACTCGTGTGGCTGCATTCTGGACCAACTGGAGCTTCCGAGTGCTTTTCAAGGGCAGTCCCATGTAGAGCATGTTACAGTAATCTAATTGCGAGGTGACTAGGGCATGAGTGACTGTAAGAAGAGCCTGCTGGTCCAGGAAGGGGCGCAATTGGTACAACATCAGTACGCTGATGATACCCAGTTATACATCTCGGTCCCCGGTCAAGCTAGTGAAGCCGTGGAGGTGATGTCCTGGTGCCTGGAGGCTGTGAGGGTCTGGATGGGAGCTAACAGGCTCAGACTCAACCCAGACAAGACCGAGTGGCTTTGG
>JANHGC010007563.1:17472-34079 GCA_027560395.1 Boaedon fuliginosus
CCTTTCGCAAGGCCGTGAAGACTTGGCTTTGTCGGCAAGCATGGACTTGACCATCTGTCCCCCTACCCCATAGATGAGTGTGTGAATGATTGAGTTTTGGATTTTTACTGTATTAGCTCACTGTATTTTTATTGTATTGTTCGGCCACCTCGAGTTCCCCAAATTGGGTGAAGAGAGGCGGGATATAAATCAAATAAATAAATAAATAAAATAAATAAGAAGTGACACAGGCATGGTGATTGTGAACAAGGCCTCCCACTCTAGGAATGAGCACAACCAACTCTCTAGTCATGGCTGCCACCTGCTCCTTGAGTAGGAGCGGGAATATTGCTCTGCCTTAAATTAGATATAACAAAGCCTTTACAATGACATTTCTACAAATTTTCTGCATGAATTAAAGATTGGAAGAGAAAAGAGCTTAACATGTCTGAGTTCTCTCACTTCACTGTGATTACTCATGTAGCTAAACTTCCTTCTCTGTGGATCAAATGATTCAGTTTCCCAGACATATTTTTTAAGCTCAGATAATAAATTAAAACAAAAGGTCTGGCTTCACATGTTCACATGTCATACGAAGTCACATTGTACTTTGTTTAATTAAGGTTTAGTATATGGTAAGAACTCAACCACTTATTGTAATTTGTCAGAGCTTGGTACAGTAGTGTTTATATCTAATTGTGATTTATTCAATGACAATGACTAGAGCAATGTGTACACCTGACTTTCACTACTGTTGTTGCTAGTTAATAATATTGTATTTTGTACCATGGAGTTTGCTGGTGAATAAATCTGCATTTTCTTGCTTCAGTGAACCAGAAACTGTTTCTTAAAACTGAAACATATTCATAGATAACAATTTAAATAATACTACATAATATTTTCTTTTTGTTGCAAATGGTTACTGATTTCTATCTCTCCTATTGAAACAAATGAACCAGTTTGAAATGAAAATTACTTTATTTTATAAAACAAATAAGCATAATATTGTGCAATACTTTATCAGTTCAAGTGGGCAAATTCCATTCTTTTCTTTCATGGAATAATAAATATCTATAAAAGAGAAGTGGGGTGGGGATGTGTGTTTGTATGTGCTCTATACAAACTGCAATTCTTTACCAATATCGCCCAAACTTGGCAGATAGATAGCTAAGCGCAGTAAGATCAGCACTGTTGGGGTCACCAAAGGGTAGGGGGCCTTCCCCCCCAAATGGGTCAAAGAGGACACTCTTAATGAACAAGAGATTGCCTACAAATGTTGGATGAGGTGCTGTGGGCTTCCCAGTCCCAGTCTTGCCTCACAGTCGGCCTGGCCTTGGCCCACAGCCATCCTGGCCTGGCCCCACAGCCAGCCTTGCTGGAGCGGAGATGTGGGTGGGGGCACCGGGGGCTTCAGAAGGCCTGCAAATGCTGCGGCACAAATATAAAATTAAAAAAATAAAACCTGAGCAAGTCCAGGTAATCAGCTAGTCAGCTGTATTATGATTCCATGATTGAGGAATATCCAAATTAGTATGTCTTGCTCATGTTACTAGTTTAGGAATCTCTTGTTCTGCTTAATTTTAAATCACATGAGGCTGGGAGTGTGTTAGAACAAGGAAAGGAAAGTAGTATCCTGAGGCATTTGTTCAGCAGTTTTATAAAAAGCCATGAACATAAGTGAGCTTTTCACTTGTAAATAATTCATACTTGAGCTACCTGATCTAGGAGGTTGTGTTACCAAATTAAGCATAGACTTACCTGGCCAAAATATTTTCCAAAATGTTTTTTAAACTACTTTTAAATATGGATTATTCCAAAGAATTTCTCATGAGAATCAAATTTTAACTTTTGAACCAAATAATGTCTAAATGCCTTAAATATAACGTAATTATTATTATACCAGGAACCAAATACTTGCCAAGATTTCAGGAAAGCCAAATAATAATACTTCAGCTAGCCCTTCAGCTAGAAATATACTTCACAAAGCATATTCTATATAAAGAGCCTTGGTGGCACAGTGGTTAAATGCAGCACTGCAGTCTCTGCTAACTTGTTCAGCAGGTTATCAGATCAAATCCCCAGGCTCAGGGTTGACTCAGCCTTCCATCCTTTCTAAGGTTGGTGAAATGAGGACCCAGTTGGGGGCAATAAGCTGATTCTGTAACTGCTTCGGGAGTGTTGTAAAGCTCTGATAAGCAGTATATAAAACCTGAGTGCTATTGCTATCCATGTTGTAAGCAGCTCAGAGTCCTTCGGGAGTTAGGCGGCATAAAAAAATATAATAAATAAAAATAAATAAAATAAAAATAATTTCAACTCACTACCTTACTGATGTTAACAAATATTTCCAATAGTGTAGTGTAAAATCATGAAAATTAACATCTCAATTATCACATGAGTGCTGTAGCTTTAAAAGAGAAATTTGTGGTGTTTCACTATTTCATAAAAAAAAATAATCATTAACCAATCATTAACCAATTTGCCAATTTGTATCTGAGTCATATTATGATATCATCAGGATGTAGCCACATCTAGTTTCAGTTCCTGCTTTCCAGATTACTGAATATAACTCAATTGTCTTAGTAAGCATGCCAAAGATTCCATCAAAATTATATATTAAAGGATATAAGGAACATGATTGACAAGTTCAATGTCTCATCCTCATTTCAGAGGAAATAAAATAATACTTTGTCTTTCTTAAAACAAAATCTTATAACTGATCTAAAAGGTGTTTCTGATTTATTTAATAAATATTTTTTAAAAATATTTTAATCGGAGGATGAGAAGGTGACAATCAGATGAATGCGAAACAAGGCCTTCAAACAATGCAAATACTATAAATAATTTATGTAATGAAGATTAAATTCAACAGATGCATCAAATTTACACATGACTTTGTAGAACTTTTCATATCAGATGAAATAAAGGTGAAATTTTGTCACTATAAAGATAGTCAAGCTAGGGAAGTTGTGGGGGCTGAATTCATTTTCATCCGGCACTATTTTTATATCCATATTCAGTCAAATACCTTGAAGCAGTTTGCCAAATAATCTTTGTCCTGCTAACTGCAGAATGTTGAGAACACATGGAGGCAGTAATAAGTCAATTAACGTTTTCCCTTCAGCTAATCAAGAAGTAAAAATAAGCACCTTCATTAAGTCTCTGCCTTGCCTAAGCTATTGGCAATCTTGAAGCAACAACAAGATTCTCATTTTTTTCTACATAAAGGAATCAAATAAATCTGTATCACAACTCTCTTACCATCCATATTTTCATTACTATGTTTTTCTGGTGATCTGTAAAATATCAGAATATTTGAAAGCTGGAGCTTCTTAGCTACCAAACCATCATTCCTCTTTTATTAAAAACCCTGTTGAAAGTTATCAAAAATTCATCATATTAAATAGGAAACCTTGAAATAAACAACAAATCATTTTGGTTTATGAATCAGTTTATAACAAGATGTTATGCAAATTCAGTCAATGGTATTTTATTACATAAATCATAATTAAATAAATTGTTAAGTGGAATGTGTAAAATAAAACTCTACCTCCTCCTCCTACGTTATGTATGCCATTTTTTGTTTATATCTTTCAGTTCCACTTGGTCTTGATTTTGACTTAATGCTACCGTATAGCTAAGCCATTATATATTGGTATGCCTGAGAGTTGACTTGGAGATATAATAGCTATGTATTAGGGCTGCCCATATCATTGATAAACATTGAGATTCTCATCATTCAGTCATGAGCTACATATTTTATTTATTTCATCCACAGTTGATATATCTGCATGTCCAAAGATGGGAAGAAAGGGTTTGTAATCTAACAGACAGGAGCAGTTGGAGTCATACCCTGTTATTCCCTAAATTACAACGAGCGAACAGTCAGAGCAACTGAATTTTTAACATTAAAACTAATCCCAAGTGTTATTTATATTTAAAAAATTAAAAGTTGCTTGCATCTTTCTGTGTTGACTTACCACTGCTGTTCTTATGTTTTTTCAAAGAAATGCTTGAGAGCAGAGCTTCATTACAATACCTTTAATATCTAGATTTGTACTAGATTTGATTGACAAACCCAATGCATCCCAGGACAAACTGTCTTGTGAAAATGTCATTGCTTTGGATGAAGCTGAGTCCCGTCCCCCCAAAGTTCAATTTAGCTATTAGAAAAGTCTAATCAAAATGTTCTCAGCAAGAGACTTCCGGGGCCACTTCCGGTGCTACTGGTCGTGGGGATCTCTCTCTCGGGGACCCTGCCCCAGAACTGCCGGCCCGAGGGTCTGAAAAAGACCCAAAGTCTATCAGTTGGATAGACGAAGCAAAGGAGCGTGGGAGGAAGGGTAGAGGGGATACGCCGATCCCCTCCCCACCTCCCGGGAGCTCCTACTAAGGCCGGACAGGAAGACTGCTAAAATGGCAGTTATCTAGCTGGGAACCCCGGAACAAGCAGAAGCAGGAGGAGAGAAGAAGAAGTCATTTAAATACTACCAACCTGGTAAGACGGGCTTGCAAGAGAAACAATTTATACCATTTTGAAATCCCCTTTGAAAGAACCGTTAAAGGAACGAGCGCGAGGTGGGCAGCTAGCGGAGGCAGCGGGCGGAAAAAAAAAGCGGAGCCCGGAGAAGAACTTTAACTTGGCGTGGAGCCCCTGGAAGCCTGCAACCCTTTGGAGAGGCTTTTGTTACCCTACGGAGCGGATTATAATAATTGGAGGATGTCTACGGAGGAGAAACTCGACAACGTTGGGGAGTTACTGAAAGAGGTCCTGGCCGGTCTGGATTCGGTGGCGGAGGATATGAGGTCATTTCGCTCAGATATGAGAAAAGACTTTAAAGAAATCCAAAAAATGATAAATGCTGAGTCGGAAGGAGCATTGGAGGAGAGAAACCCGCGAGCCATGATGGAGAAAAAGCTGGGAGACGATGTGCGGAGCCAGGAGGAGGAGGAGGACGAGGAGAAAGAACCAGCGGCAACAAAGAAGAAGACGGAGCACAAAATGGTGCGCGGGGGGAAGGGAGGAAAGGAAAATATCCAATTTTATTTTAAAAAGAAAAAAGACAGCGAAATGCAGAGAAGATATGACAGGCAGGATGATCTTAAAGATTTCACGATGGGGAGAGAACGGCTGGAGAAAAGTACAACAGACAGGAAAGGTGAAAGAAAAAGGGTTAGGAAAGAATCGGAGAGGGAGGAGGAGAGGGGGGGCCGCGCAGTTAAAGGGGGGAATTTTAGAAAAAAAAAGAGAGACGAAGGATAGGGGAGTGAAATGAATTAGGAGAGGGATAGGAAGGGTGTTGTTGATTTTTATCATCAGGCTTTTTTGAACTTATCTATTCTTATCCCTCAGTATATTTTATTAGTTTGTAACCATTTTTAAAATTTATTAATGAATTGTGTAGGTTAGATCTCAGACTATTATACTTATCAATATTTTTAATACTTATATGAATGATGCATTTTATAGTGATTATATAAAAATAATTTTATTCTTTATTAACTGTGTAAACAGAAATAGGGGAAGAATGAATAACTATATAGATGTGGATATATGCCCTGAAGCCGGATTGGATTGTTTTTTAACTGACTCTGCTTTTTTATTTGCAACCATACAATTCTGTATAATTCTTTAAAATCAATAAAAATTTTCAAAAAAAAAAAAAAAGAAAAATGGCAAAGGTAAATAAAGCACCCATTTATGAGAGGTACTTGTGGTTCCTGTAAAATAGTTCTGTCAGCAACTGAGAGGTTCTCCACCCATAATTGCCTGGGTGTGCTTGCCCAACAAAATTCTTTCTAAAGATACTGTCACAGGTTGACCTTAACACAGGATGTGCTATGATTCAGTGGTACATTTGATTCAGTGGTACATGACAAACTACTGCTGAAACTAAATTCTTACGGCTTCCCCGGAACCCTGCACAGGTGAATAGCCATGTTTCTGTTCAACAGGCAACAAATAGTCAAAATAGGGAGGGCCCTATCAAATCCAGCATCAGTCAACAGTGGTGTCCCCCAAGGCAGCATCTTAGGACCCACACTTTTTCTGATCTACATTAAAGACCTATGCAATCACATTAAAAGCAACTGTCTCTTCTTTGCTGACGAGGTGAAATTATTTAACATCACTAACAATTCTGCTGCCCTAGAAAGAGACCTTGACTATGTGTCTGAATAGTTGTGCATTTGGTAACTCCAAATCTCACCCAACAAATGCTCTGTCCTACACATTGTAAAAAATAACTAGAACACCAAATACAAATTAGAGGGAAGTGATCTTGTTGATGACCCTCACATTGTCAAGGACCTAGAAGTACTTATCTCAAACGATCTATGCCCTAGAGCTCACTGTAACAGCATTGCCAAAAAGGCATAAAGAATTGTTAATCTAATTTTGCTAAGCTTCTTCTCCGGTACTGTTGTATTACTAACTAGGGCATACAAAACCTTTCCCAGACCAATTCTCGAATATAGTTCACTCGTCTGGAATCCACACTATATATCGGACATTAACACAATCGAGCGGGTCCAGAGATATTTCACGAGAAGAGTACTTCACTCCCCAACCTGGAATAGAATCCCTTATGCCACCAGGCTTAGACAATCTTGAACTCTGCCACCTGCGGTCTGATCTAAGCATAGTCCACAGAATTATCTGCTATAACATCCTACCGGTCAAAGACTTCTTCAGCTTCAACCACAATAGGAATGTTAGGAATGAATAAATTTCCTAACTTATTGGGATAGGAAATATATTAACCAAGATATGTTTGTTATATTCTGTTGCTTTAAGGAAATGTAGTTTATGTTAATAATAGAGTGTGGTGATTACAATGTTACCTGATTAGTTTGCTCTGTTAGCTATTGCCTTAAGCAGAAGCCAGTAACCCAGCTTACTCTCTCTCTGTTTTGGTTGTTTGCTGTAATGGTTGGGTGGTTTGACTTTGTGGTTGGTGGTTTGTTATTACTAAAATAATTTGCTACTGTTTGCTGCTCAATTGGACTGATTTATGTGCATGACTGGTAAGAAGAAATCACTTATCTTGAAACATCATTTGCCCATCTATTGCTTGTGTATGACTCAGACTGTATTTGGACTTTTAACTTAAAGTAAAATAACATTTTAACGACTCAGCGTATTCTGTGTAGTTACTGAGTTACTGTGTTATTCCTAGTTACTCTCAGACTTCCATTTGTGCACCCTTGTTATATGAGGGTTCTCAAAACTTAACAATTCATGGCCAAACAATCGATATAAACTCAAGGTAAACAGTTCCAATCTTGATTGTAAAAAATACTACTTCAGCAACAGAATAGTTAATGTCTGGAATACTCTACCTGACTCCATTGTTACAGCCTCAAACTCTCACAGCTTCAACCTCAAACTGTGAACCTCACACCATTCCTAAGAGGTCCGTAAAGTGGGCATGCATAAGCGCACCAGCGTGCCTATCCTCCCTGTCTTACTGTTTCCATTTACCTGTATACACTTTCTTTGTTCATGTTTATGTTTATATCTTACCTGTTATCATGTACATTTTGACAAAATAAATAAAATAGTATTGTGGGGCAAGAAACAACTTTTCTCCTTTAAAAATGCTTATTGTTTAAATGATTAGGTTAAGCCTTTAGCTTCCTGTTGCATTTGATTAGCATATGAACAGGCAATGTATAGGAAGAATACAAGAAAAGTAGACACACATTTATATACATTTTAATACTGCTACTATTAAAATTGCATCTGCGCAATCTTGCTTATACAGTTGGCTTGCCTCTGCCATCATTGCAAAAATGCCAAATGTTAAAGTTTCTTAGAAAAGTATCAGCTCCATATGTCTTTTTAACTACTTAAGCATTTTGGTACTTAGTCATCCACGTTTACCAACAAGTCTAATTATGTGTGTGCGTACCTATGTGTGTGTCATTTTCTCTTTCTCTTGAATTTTTTTCGCATCATGGCCATAGTGAGAGCTCTTATAATGGTATCCTTGTTGTTGATAATATTGTAACAGTTTAATTGCAGCAATCTATCAAATTGTATTGGCTCATAGGTGAGGTTCGTGGAGCTATAAGGACTATCTTCTGTGTATATTTGGAAGTCACCAAAAGATTTTTCCTCTTCAGTCTCACGTTTTATTCCTTGAACAAGAGAAGAAAAAGTGAGCAGTTTGCCTAGATTTGCCACTAAATCACAATTACCTGTGTTAACTCAGAAGAACATTGAAAAATAGCAATTAAGAAAGTTGCAAGATTCTAAAGGTCTTTTAGAAAAAGGAATGCATTATACACACTTCCATACAAGGGTGAACACAGAGAGTTAAAAATGTTGACTGTATAATCACAAAATGTTGACTGTATAATCACAGCCCTGTTCATTTCTTTTAATTGTGCCCCATGTATTTGCCATTCCTGACCTTTTTACATCTCTCATGGAGGCCTTGCATACACACACAAATTTGTACAAACATACAGTACATATAGATACAGTATACACCAATACCCCATAAATTAACATAGAACTGAATTTGCATATTCTGTGAAAAAAGATAAAGAAAATCAGTTAGTATTCCATATATTTTTCAAAACATGAAAACAACACAAAGTAATCTTGCATTTTTAGTTCCATCTTATTTCTTATACATAAAAGTATTTTTTTTTATTTATAAAGCTATTAAATTTACTGAAAACTCATTTATAATGTAGTATGGGATTTTACTTAATATCTGTAACTAATCAATGTAATTTAACATATCAATTATTTTATTATTATTATTAATTTAATTTATACCCTGCCTTTCTTCCCCGGTCAAGGGGAACTTGAGGCAGCTTACAACATGATAAAAATACATCTAAAAAAAGTTTATATAATAAAATTAAAATAATAAATTACAATCACACATCCTTTCACAATCATTTCTTCCGGGAGGCACCAATCCCAAGCCCGCCGACAGAGCCAGGTCTTTGTGGCTCTGCAGAAGGCTAGCAGGTTAGGGATGGTTCAGATCTCCATGGGTAGCTTAGACCAGGGACCTACCAGCCAGCATTGCTTAGCTGATAGGACCCATAACAGACCAACTCTGTGGGATCTCACTGGGCACTGAGAGGCATAAAGTGGTAGAAGGTGGTCTCGAAGGTACCCTGCTCCTAAGCCATGAAGGGCTTTAAAACTTGTCACTAACACCTTAAATTGCACCTGGAAGACTATTGGGAGCCAGTGCAGCTCGCGGAGGACAGGTGTTATATGGGTGCACCGGGTACACCCTTTATTACTCGTGTGGCTGCATTCTGGATCAACTGGAACTTCCAAGTGCTCTTCAAGGGCAGCCCCATGTAGAGCGCATTACAGTAATCTAATCAAGAGGTGACAAAGGCATGAGTGACTGTAAGAAGAGCCTCCCAGTGCAGGAAGGGGCGCAACTGGTACATCAGGCACACTTGCGCATAGGCCCCCTTGGTCACAGCTGCTAAATGATGGTCTAATTGCAGCTGCAGATCCAAGAGAACCCCAAAGTTGGGTGCCCTTTCTGAGGGGAGCAATTTTTCTCCTCCCAGCATCAAAGATGGACAATCTTCGGACCACTTAGGGGCAACATCCACAACCACAATAACTTGGACCTTCCATGATTTTAGTAAACTAAAAATAATTGTCCCATTCATTGTAATTTTCTGACAGTGAGGGCAATCAACCAATGGAACAGCTTGCCTTCAGAAGTTGTGGGCGCTTCATCACTGGAAGCTTTCAAGAAGAGACTGGACTGCCATCTGTCAAAAATGATGTAGGGTCTGCTTGAGTGGGGGGTTGGACTATATGACCTACAAGGTCCCTTCCAACTCTGTTAATCTGTTAATATGTTAATCCTATGTCATACAAGACAATACAAGGGTATTAATATTTTTAAATTTGAGCTTGAGAAGACTCATGAGAATACTGTGCACCATTGAATAAATCAACCAGATTTCTTATTCAAAGACAAAGGACAAGGCTCAAATTATTATACTTCTGATACACTATGCAAAAGTATAGCTCTCTGGAAAAGCCTCTAAGAAAGATGGAAGAAAACAGAAAAAGACAATGATCAACAGCAAGATGGATGGGTTTCCCTTACAGTAGCAATGAGTGCACCATAAAGATCAGGTTAGACCATCCTGGTGAATATCTATCTATGTGGATGCTAGGAATCAAAAATTGACTTAAAGGCACATAATCAATCATTCTACCAGAATAATACACAATTGTGGAAGAAATGCTTCTCTTGGGGAGACTCTATGGAAGTAAAATTTGGACTTTGAAAAAGCTGGACAGAATATTGACATTTTTAAAAATTGGTATTAGAAAGGACTCTTGAGAACACCATAAATGGTTAAGAAAACAAACACCGAGCACAGAACAAATCTAGAGTTCTCACTCAAGACCCACGTTACCAAGCTAAAATTATCGTATTTTAGACACATTATTCAAAGTCCCAACTTTTCTAAGGGGAAAAAAAAGAGAACAACCGATAGCAAAGTAGATGTCTCAATAATAGCAGTGATGAGTGTACCATTGGAAGACTGTCCCAGGCAGGCTGGGACAGATCATCCTGTCAATTTGTGAAGCCATCATGATTTGACAGCAACTTAATGACATATATTAAATCAATCAATCAATTAATCAATCAATCAATGCATTGCTTACCTGGTGCTTTGTATTTTTTAAATGTTTCGTTCACCAAGGGGAAATGAAGGATAATGGGGGCCCTGGCATCTGTAGCATTCAAAAACATGTAACACTCCTTTGGTTGCTTTTTATCACTATCAGTCACAGCAATGTGTGGGAAAGGGATGCCTCTTTCTTCACAATATATCTGTGCTTGATGCAGGACCTGATTATGAGATAAGGAAAAGTTCCAAATATATATTAAATTAAAAATCAGCTATGCTGATATTTTAAAAATGAACACAATTGAGTTTTAAACCAACAAAAAGCTTAGCAGTATAGTTTCCAATGCAATAAACTCCTAGTTGGTGGAAAAAATAATTTATTATGTTGAACCAGTAGTGCATTAACCAAGTGTTTGTAACTGCCACCATTCATTTGAGAAAGCAAACTCAAGTAATGAGCATCAGCAGGAAGAGCCGTCAAAGAGATCATTTCCAGGGTAAGACTGAAAATGAACTGAGAACTATTCACCGAATGAAGTAGATATCACTCTTCCCCCACCCCACCCCATGCTCTAGTGTTTACTCAATCTGACACATTAGTATGAGTGGTGTAATCTTGGTGTAGTATAATCCTAAACAGTGAATATCAGTTAATCTGTAACTTATCATATGAGAGAAAATTGAGCACCATGGTTAATTCATGGCTTAGGACCGGGGTACCTTCGGGACCGTCTTCTACCACCTCACGCTTCCCGGCGCCCAGTTTGATCCCACAGAGTTGGCCTTCTACAGGTCCCATCAGCTAAGCAATGCTGGCTGGTGGGCCTGTAGCCGAAAGCCTTCTCTGTGGCATCACCGGCCCTCTGGAATCAGCTCCCCATAATCTGTTAGTCTTCTGCCAGACTGTGAAGACCTGGCTCTGCCAGTAGACTTTGAATTAATTGACTCCCCTTGTATGAATGTATTGTATGCTTGTTATATGGCAGTGATGGCGAACCTATGGCACGCATACCAGAAGTGGCATGCAGAGCCATCTCTTTGGGCATGCAGAGCCATCACCTGTTTCTCTTCCGGGTTCTGGAATGCGCATACGCACGGGCCACCTGCACTTTCAGTTTCATTTTCCTCGCAGAGCTACTGGCAAGAATACACAGTCTGGATCTACCCTCTCTCCCTCCAGGCAAGCAGCAGGAGAGCAGTCGTGCAGCTAAGAAGGGCTCCAGCTGGAGAGGGGCGTTTTCCCCTCTTTGGGGACGGACGGCAGGGCAGCGTGCGTGAATCGCTCCTTTCCTCCCTCACCTCAGGCAAGCAGCAGTTTTCCCCTCTTTGTTTTCCCCTCTTTGGGGATGGGCAGTGGGGCGGCCACTGATGCCTCTCACCGCCCCAGGCAGGCTGGGGAGGGACCCTTCATCCCTGGGGACCCAAAAGGCTGCCAAGCGGAACCAGCGCATGCACACAGGACAGCTGGTCTTGTGTACATGTGCGGAAACCCGAAGCTGTGCACATGCGCAGACCAAAATCACGTGTTCTTTCAGTTTCTGGCAAGCAAGTGTGCATGCAGGCTCACTTGCTTCCGGTTTTGGCACCCGGTGCCAAAAAGGTTCGCCATCACTGTTATATGGTATGTTATGTGTTTTTAATAATTTTGCAGTAAGTTGTTTTAGACTTTTTATTGTTAGAGTTTTTAATGCCATATTTTATGGATTAATAATGTTTTATTGTGTTTTAAAAGTTGTTAGCCACCTTGTGTTCCCTTTGATTAGGGAAGAAAGGCTGGATATAAATTTAATAAATAAAAAATAAATAAAAATAATACTCAAAAAAAAGAAAAGATTCAAAAATAACAGAAACAAATGCAGAGTTCTTTTTTTAGGAAACAAACCAATTGCAGGGAAGACAAGTCGTCTTCAGGCAATACTTACTCATTCAGCTACCATGCCACATTGCTGAACACGTGGTTCTTAACAACCAGCCATCACAGAGTCCCCACAGTCAAGTGATTGCCATCTGCAACCTTCTTTGCCTAGAGTGCTGGCATTGTCATTGCTAAGCAATGCAATCACATGACACTGCACTTTACATTGTTACTTAACAATGGCAATTCCAGTCCCAACATGATGAAGGACATTAGGTGTGGCAGACCTTGGCATAACAGTTAGCATTTAAGGAGGTGGGCAGTTCAAAAATGGGGAAAATCTTTCTCCCTCTTTGTGCCGCCTCGAGTTCCCCAGATGGGTGAAGAGAGGCAGGATATAAATCAAATAAATAATAATAAAAATAATAAAAATAAATAAATAAATAAACCAAATACCGCTCAGTGGTGTGAAACAGTAGCAAAAAAAGGCTAATGAAATTTTGAACTGCATCAAACCAAATAAAGTTCCTAAATAACAAGTCATATTATTCCAGTATATTTCAGATCCCGCTTAATTCATTGAGGGCACAAAACTTTAATAATAATAATACAGAAAATCTGGGGAACTTAGGATACTCAAAGAATCTAAGAGCTTTGACGGTTGAAGGAACTGAGAAGGTTTAGCCTTGAGAAGTCTGAAAGGAAATCTAATAGCAATTTTTTTTAAAGGATTATCATACAGGAAGTAAATTCTGACAGATTTTTAAAACAGAAACAAGAAACCCTAACAAAGTACACATTTGACAATGGAATCAACTACCATGAAAAGTATAGGTTCTCTTATCTATTCTTGCAATGAACAGATTATTAGACTAGGAGTCCACAACCCCTGGGCTGCAGCCCATTACCAGGCCATGGCATATCTAGAATTGGGTAACACAAGTGGCTGGCCAATGCATGCGCACAGCTCAATTTGCATGAGCAACAGTCCAGCGGGCACTCACTCAGGTACTGCTGGCCCACTACTTGTGCAAATTGAGCTGTGTGTATGCACACTGGCCCGCCACTCACACCCACACAGCCCAGTTCCCAACTTCCCCCAAAAAAAGTTGGGCCACCAAACTGCCAAGGTTAGGGACTGCTATATTAGACATGATGCTTAATTAGCCCTTCCCAACTCTATAATTCTATTAAAGTTATCCCAAACTAAAACTATTGTAAGACCTAGCTAGCCAAGCTAAAGCAACTTTAATAAAGTTTTAATAAAACTTTAAAAGAAGACATCCATAACTCAGTAGATATGTGTTTTGTACAGATAAATTCTCAGACTCAGTCCTTGGCCTCACAAATTAATAAATACTTATTTGTCATTGCAGTTGGCTTATTCAAGCATTGACCCAGAAATTATCATTGGTCCAGTAATAAAGCATTGTCATAAACTAGAACTAAGGACAGAGGTGGTATTTAGCCAGTTCCGACAGGTTCCGGCGATAATTTTGATTAATTCAGAGAACCGGCAAATACTACCTCTGATTGGACAACAGCATAGCCACACCCACCAAGCCACACCCACAGAACCAGTAATAAAAAAAAATTGAATACCACCACTGACTAAGGACCAATATCCACATATGGTATAGCAGATTCAGAGGATTCTAAGCCGCTACTTTTAAGTTTATTTATAATACTCACCTCAAAGGGAGCTTGCCAAGAATAATTGAATGAGAAGATCACATCCACATCTCTCTCCGGCTGAAGCACCAATGGAAAGGGGGAATTGATAGCAAATCCTCCATCCACTAGATGCAGACTGCTTTCTTCAGGTGTCAATTGATTAGGTACAGCATCCAGATGTGTTTCTGAAATGTCCCAAAATCATTATTACTGAAACAGATTCTCCAAAGGATAACTTAAAGAGAAAATCAATATGTTGGGTGTTCATATGAAAAACAAAAACTATTTGATTGGAAACAATAAAAATTACATTGCCCTGATGTCACACTGCTCCTTGATAAATTGGGGTTATTAGGATTCTCAATCTGTACTCAGATGTTAATTACAGCTTTGCTGAGTTGCAGTTTAACTCAATCCTAAGGCGTGAAAGGTTTCCCCTGTCCAGTCATTTCCAAGTCTAGGGGGTGGCACTTACCTCCATTTCTTAGCCGAGGGAGCCAGTGGTGTTCAAAACACTTCTGTAGTTATATAGCCAGCATGATGCTACGCCAAGGTGCACAGAATGCTGTTAACTCCCCACCAAAATGGTACCTATTTATCTACTCACATGTGCATGCTTTTGAACTGCTGGGTTGGCAAGAGGCAATGCCTCTTAATTAGCTCAACCCTTAGACATGGTTCAAATCAGATTAGAATCTTTAATCTAGAATGAAGTCATATTGACAGTTGATTTCCAACAGCCAGTAAGAAGATATAAATGGATGTTAAACATCAAGAATTTAAATTTAGTTCTTCTTCACATTCTTCTGATTTAACTGCTCCTTGATGCAATGTTTGGTGTCTTGCCTAATGGCCATCTCTTGCCTGGGAATCGCTGATTGACACATGTCAACCCTCAAAGCAACCCCTTATCCATTTCATATCTTCCTCCCTCCTCTGGAACACTCAGATGTTTTTCCCATCCCCTCCTCTCTCCTTTCCTCTTCCATCCTTTGCCAGGAACTTCTTCCATTTCTGAATTATTCCCACATCCAAACTCATAGCTTTCATTTCCTTTTCTTCCTTGTCTGGATTTCTACCTGTTTCATAATTCTCCACTCCTTTTCTTTCTACTAAAAGCCAGGGAATTATTTCCCTTTCTAGTATTTTATCAGCAACCCACAGGTAGATTGTACTGACTGTGACGATTGTAGACATCTTTCCCCTTACATCAAAAGAACCAGTTCAATAATAAAATACCTTGATTTGTCCACATATAGGTTTCTCAGTTGGAAAATAGAATTCATCAGAATTCTTGTATTGACACTACTTCAGTTCACTTTACACAGAGTAGTATGAAGTTAAAGCCTCTTAGAATTTTTACTACAATGGTCAATAATACAAACTGCCTTACTTGCTCTTATAAAGCAGCATAAATTTGGGTAGCATCTATTTGATATTTGAAATTCTGTGACCCAAAATTCAGTTATTTACAGCAAAAGTTCTTATGCACAGCATTACCTTTCCATGCTACAAATTCTTGATCATTCACATAGTTCTGATGAAGATGCAGTCCATGAAGAAAGTTAAAATTTTCCCCTGTGGTGATTCGTGATTTAACTAAATTGCTAAATAAATAGGTAAAGACTCCTCCTGGCATGATACCTTGAGATTGTTTGAGTGAACGGTCAAGAGACTGAGAACCCAACAGTTCGTCTGCAAGACAAAAGGCTACATAGTTGAAGTACCTCCATTACACTATTCCATTACACAGCCAACTTCACCACTTGTGTATAGAATAAACCACATTATTGTGGTTTGTATAAAGCACATTAGCTTGAAACTGTGCCAGCTGCACAGGCATGCCAGCCTAACTTCACTGAGCCAAAGTTCATGAAAAAGATATGCTAAGAAGTTATACTTGAAATGAGTATGTTATTGAAAATGTATGTATAGAAAACATGGTCCCTTTTTCAAGAATCTCAGAATAAAAGTTCAGTTAAAATTTTCAATCGGTATATACAAGACTGCAAACTTATACAAATTTAAATGGCAGCATTTCTTATCGAGAATGAACAGTAGAAAAAGTTATTCCAAGCGATCTCTTTTCTGCATTCATGCACTTTATATGGAAACATTTTTAGTTATAAAACAAATGGTTTATAATACTATTTTTCTTACCAAAGACAATCTGTAAAGATGGAATAGCTGCACAATGCATTTTGACAGGAAGTAACTAGAAGGTAACCACCCTGAAGTAAACTTCAAGGTTCTCTGCATCTCATTAATGTCCACACCTCACATCCAAATTATATGGGAAATTTTTAATATATATATATAGTGGGCAAAAAAGTATTTAGTCAGCCACCAATTGTGCAAGTTCTCCCACTTAAAAAGATGAGAGGCCTGTAATTGTCATCATAGGTATACCTCAACTATGAGAGACAAAATGAGAAAACAAATCCAGAAAATCACA
>JANHGC010007566.1:18957-30523 GCA_027560395.1 Boaedon fuliginosus
TTTCACCTTTTAAGTTGCATTACTGAAATAAATGAACTTTTGCACGATATTCTAATTTTTCGAGTTTCACCTGTATACCTGATAACCAACACATTACAAACTATTGCTTATTATCAATATTTTTTCCCAGGCCAGCATCCTTCAAATACAACAGAAATTGTCTTCGCTAGTTTAGCTAGATACAAAAATTGGACATTTCGTAAACCAGTTTGAGTATTTATCAAATAAATATCCACTATTTAAAAATAAATAAATAACCATCAAATCCAAAGGAAGCTATGTTGAAGATGTCCTAGAAGTATATAGAATATAAAGTGGTATATACAGTAAGAAGATATAGCAGTAATGCATGTATCCAATTATCCATACCAAGAGCAATCAATTACAAGTATAAACAGTTTTCTACAAAAAATACGCATTTTTGTTCAATAAATCCTTCCAGAAACCAAGAAGATGATTATTGAACTGATTCTGATTATTTTGTTTCTATGGAAAGTTGTGCCATGAAGATACATAGCAAACTTCCAGATGTTCTACAGAAGTTCACAAATTCTGCTTGGAACTCAAAAATACCCTGGCCTTTATCGATACATACACAAAAGGAGATGTACATGGACAACATAAATGGGCATCTTTTTATGAAAGAGCTCCACATGAACACAAGTAGGATTTTCAATGGTGACGAATGGCTTCATTCATGAATTCTTTCCTAAAGCTTTTGTTAATGCAAACAGGAAGGACCTCAGGTGTATTCAATAACAGAAGCTTCTATAGGGTGTTGATTGGCAAGTATAACCTGGCAGGACAAGTTAGAACTTACTAGCAATCTAAACAGTAAATTCTTGGTTGTTAGTTTATTTTGCTGTTAAATATTGGCATATTGTTGGGTAAGGAGCTTTGGCATGTGGTCAGGAGGTTCTCTTCAATAACAAGCAAAGGTAAGACAGGCTGAACAACTCTCTGAAGCAACTACAGTTAAAAGCTCTCTTTCCAACCCTTTGATCCTGATACCACGTGTGGTAAGATGGGGAAGGAGGAGTGCCACTCGGTATAAAATATTTACAACGTAGTTGCCAGGCTAATGTCATGTTGAAATGGATCCTACTTAAAAATAGCACAGTTCTCTTGAGGATTCACTGAAAGGCACTTAGATTTTACTCTTTTTTTGTAAGGCAAAACGGTAAAAGAAAATTAGTTTGGGAAAGGAACTTTATGCAATTTTGCCCTGATTATGATGAAAACAAGCCTAGGGTTTTATGAACTCTGAAATTAGACATTGTGCTCAAGTGTTAAGACTGTGTTCAAGCACCCTTTATGCCGCCAGGTAGGGTAGTTCGACAACTTCTAGACAGCCATAATTTCTCACTTCATGTGGTGTTCAAGGAGCTTTGATAGATAAAAACTGCATGGGTTTTTAGCTTACAAAAATAAATCGCTAAAAATGGAAAATGTCATTTAATTAAGCATGCTGTAAACAAGAATGGAGAGGGGAATATTCAGACAAAAAGCAAGTTTCGCACAACATAAAGTGGTCCAATGGTATATGATCTCCAATGCTAACCACTGGGTGGGGTGGGAATTTGTACTTATGATATTCTTGTGGCCTTCAAGCGGAATCAATTATTTTATTTTAGTTATTAATTGAATGGCTTAACCCCGTGTATATTTCATTGCAATCCTAGGCAGATTCATAGTAGGTACAAAACAGGAAACATCTGGTTAGCCACTGTGGGAACAGCATGATAGATTACTTAGGGACTATGGTCCGATTCCAAATAGTTCTACTGCTCTTATATAACACTTTGTGAACTACCCTGCCTTCCATGTGCTGCATGTTGACCGAGGAAATGAGGCGGGGTGTAAATAAATAAAATAAATAAATAAATAAATCACCAGTTCATGTGCAAAGTATCAACTTTGCATTCAGGGATATCCACAGAGCGGAGTAAAAAAAAAAAAGTTAAAATGGCTTTCCCAATAGTGCAAGTGAAGCTCTGACCAATGCACATTAAAAGAACATTGTGGCCATCATGTTGGAGGTTTTTTAAAATCATTTATTTTAAATCAGTGTCTTGCATTCTTCACTGTGAAGCCACAGCAGCAAAGCCACCTCACAAGAAATAGAACGTTTCACTGATATGTGAATGTAATAGTTAAGTGTACTGTATGCAGTTGCAAAAAGGAGGTATCCAATTCATCTCAACTATAGCAGGGGTGTCAAACTCGATTTCATTGAGGGCCACATCAGGGTTGTGTTTGACTTCGGGGATTGGGGTGGGCGTGGCCAGGGTGGGCGTGGCCAGCCTGATGTCACTCTTGTTGCGGGTGCCTATGGTGGCCTGAGTGCTCTGCCAGCGAAAACGGGCTCCCGAGCTCTGTTTTCAGTTGCGATGGATTCCTGCAACCCTCTGTCAGCAAAAATGGAGCTCAGGAGGGCCACCATTTTTGCTGGCATAGCCACCGTGGGCCAGTCCTTTGCTGTTTCCAGGGCAGCCCTATGGCCCAGATCTAAGCAACCCGTGGGTTGGCTCCAGTTCCCAGTCCTTGAGTTTGACACCCCTGAACTATAGTGAATTATCAAAGGATATCAGTAAAGCACTATTTCCTAGTCTTTTGCATATACTACAGGTAGTTCTTGACTTCCAACCACACTTGGGACCAAACATTCCATTGCTAAGCAAGGCGGTATTAAGTGAGTTGTGCTCAATTTTACAACCACTTTGTTGAAACAGTGCAGTTAAGTGATTCATGTGATCATTAAGAAAATCTGGCTTCCCCCATTGACTTTACTTGTTGGAAGATCGCTGGGAAGGTCACAAATGGCGATCACATGATCCCAGGACAGTGCAACTGTCGTAGGTCCATGGCAGTTACCAAGCACCCAAATTTCAATCATGGGTCCATGAAGATACTGGAACTGTCGTAAATGCAAGGACCAGTCATAAGTAATTTTTTCAGTGCCATCTTCCAACAAGCAGAGTCAATGGGGGAAACCGTATTTCACTAACCACCTCATGATTCACTTAACAACTGCACTTGCTTAGCAACAGAAATTTTGGGCTCAATTGTGTTGTAGGTGGAGGACTACCTGTACTGTTTGAATATAATTAACTATTTGAAATACTGTAGTTAATTGTATAGCAATATATCGCAAGCAAGACACATCTTTTCAAAACATTTCTAAGAATTCATATTAGGGTAAAATAACTTATTATTAATTAAATAATTATTTAATAACTTATTGCACCAGGCCTGGGTGTTCCAAGGGGGCAGATGAAACCTTGAAATAGTTCCACGGTTAACATTCACTCTCTTGTATTTTATGGTGGGGTTTAAAATATTTTAATAGAACTCAAGATTGTTGGGGGCAAGATGCTGACTTTGTAAACCACTTAGAGAGGGCTGCAAAGCACTGGGAAGCGGTATTTAAGTCTAAGTGCTATTGCTGCTGCTAATAATGCTTGTTTTTTATATATTTGTTTTAATTAAATGCTATACACTGCCCAGAGTAATGTTTTATAGGATAGCCAACTGTACAAATTCTCATCATCTGGATTTCATGGTAGTGTAACCTTATGTGGTGAGGCTACTGTTGAAACCGGTCTATCCATCATCAAGGTGTATGCTGGGAAATTGACAGACAGACAGACAGACAGACAGACAGACAGACAGACAGACAGACAGAATGAATAATGGGGCACCCAATTTGGTGCTAGAATGGTTTTCTGCTGACTCAAGGATGGATAGTTCTTAACCCGCCTGGGCAAGAAGCTCTTTGTCTCTTCTGCTAGGGAGCAGTGGGCGGGAGGGGGAGACGGTAATTATTCCATAGTACCAAACACTATACCTTTTCTTCTTGAGACAGCCAGAAAAGATTAGCATTAGATGTCACAGCAGAGTCTACTTCGTATTAGAGGAAAACGGATCCATGCAGCTTAGTATGATTACCTGGCTATCCTTGGGATTATGAAATATAGTAGCAGGTAGAGCCAGAGAAGAACAGACAACACCAATGATTTCCAATAAAGACACTGCAGTTTAATTGAGACACTGTGTTCTACTAATTGACTGTTAATTTTTTTAAACAACACCCAGGTACTATATGGAAGAAAAATAAAAGCTCGGATTTAATCTGTTGACGCAAGCTGGAAGAACAAATGGAGTCACGTCCTAGGAAACCGTATACTTTTTTCGACTGCTACCCTAGCCAGAATGGAAGTGAAGACAGAGAGCGGCCAGGATGAAAAGTCCTTTAGACAGAAAATACTTACACTTCCCGTAGTTTTGGCAGCTTTGCGAAGGCAGAAGGATCAATCTCAGTCAGTTTGTTGTGGCTCAGGTTTCTGTTTTAAAAAGAGACAGTAGTATCAGCAAAAGACAGTTTCTACCTCAGCAAAAATTGGCAATCCTAATTATTCTGGATAATGATAAAAATAACAGCAAAGGCAAAAAAGGAAGGGAACACATGCTTACCACATCTATTCTCCCCCCCACCCAAAAAGATGCTCCAGCTGTGAGCTTCACCCAGGGCCTCATGAAATGAAGGAATAGTGAGCGCTTCTGAAGCATTAACAACATGACGGTTTAAAGTGTTTTCTCGATTAATTCAAAAGGTCCAGAGAGATCAGAATTCTGTTTTCCTTGAAGTGACAACTGACCTATTCTAGACAATTCAGAAAACAAAATAAAAGCAACAGCATTTGCCTGTCCACCATGAGCAACTGTCATTCAGTCTCCTGTAGATCAAGGTTTGGTAATCAGGGCTTCTGGTAACTGGACCACTGAGAAGACCTTCAGTGAAGATGTTAATGTGGTGGTTGATCCAAACGAACAAGTCACCTCCTTCAAATATCCCCAATTAGTACTGTGTCCTGGGCCAAAATATTCTCAGTGAGCCCCACTATCTTCTGTTCCAAGCAGTCCAACTTCCTTGACGTCCTAACATAACGTTTCATAATAGTGGTACCATTTCCAACTACAGTCACACAATACCATAATGTAGTTTATTAGAATAGTATAATGGCCACATTATTTCTTCCGAGTAGCACTACAGCAGAGAATTTTCCCATGTCACTATCACAGGAACTTTATCCTGAAATATGTACCACAATCCAAGATTATTTTCCTACTCGTAATAGCCACTGCTGGTTTAAGGACATCAGTGCAGGCTAATGTTTTTGTCCTAACGTGCCTTAGTTCATGCTTACTTCTACAGACTTTCTTCATTAGAGATAGTCTTCAACTTACAATGATTCATTTACTGTTTAGAGTTACAATGGTTCTGAAAAAAAAAGGGTTTTCACATTTATAGCTGATGGTGTTACCTGGTTAGGGTAATGAAACATCTGCAAGAAAACAAGCAAGCTCGGAGCGCACCGTTTGTATTCTTGAATGAAAGGTGGAATATAAATCTAACAAATGATAAAATCTATGAAGATTATTTCTTAGTAGTGTGCAAATACCACAATTCTCTATTGAGGCATCGGGTTAATGATGCTCAATTCCTAGTAAAACCAGAGCCAAGAGTGCAGCCTAAGCTATTGTTTTATTGTCGTATCCAGCAAAATGTCGGCTCCACTAGATAGGGAAAACCAAGAAATCAACTCCACAGGAAGGCCAAAACTACTTTTATTGAGACCAGGTTTTTATTATTGGCTATAGTAACAGAATCTTGTGAGTCTAACTTGTTTTATGTCTCCCACTTCTTAGACTCATTAGGGAGATTTCTGTCTCAGCCGTTTCCATGCATTTTCTGCTTGTTTTGGACTCACAATTTGTTTTTTCCCCTCATTGCTTTGGTAACGGATCTTGCCTATTTCTGTCAAGGTCATCTGCATCTTCTACTTTTTACAAAATTAATAGCATTATTTTCCTCCCCTATAGCAACCTGGGTTAGCTGTAAATAGAAGTGGTGACCAAAATCTTAAAATAATGTTCTCGAACCCCACCAAAGAGATTTATAGTACCGTTTACTCTGTTGTGTTTACTTGCAACTTTTATCATTCCTACAAAAGTTTTACTTTTCCCTCCTCAGTTTTCTTGGGGGCCCAAGAAAATAATGACAAGGTTATATAGGAGAAGCAACTAAAGCATCTGTCTTCTCAAGCTTTTTGTGAAATGGTTAAAAATAGATTTGCTGGATCAGATCAAAAACTCATCCAGCCCTTGTGTTCCGTTTTCCCATGCTGTTTCCTGGCAGGCCCCGAAAACATTGGGATCTTCTCATTCCTTTTCTCTGGCAAACTTTTTTCAGAGACTCGGTGTCTCTAAAACAGAGAAGTATATACTTTGCTTCTAGGATGAAGAGCAATTGATACCTTTATCTTTTTTGATATTATCAACAGGATGAAGACCAATGAATACCTCTACCTGTCATGGTATTATCAACAGACTGATAAAGTCAAAATTACCAGGATCTTATATTTTAACTGAAGCAGGAGTTATTTACACTGCTGAATCCCATCCTTTGCTTAATTTAATGCAACAGTATCAATTAAATAATGTACTAGTACTTATTATTAGAATGTTCTTTGTTATTACTACCTCAGCTTTTCCTCGTTTTTATTGGCTAGATTTCTATTTCATCTTTTCTTCAGGAGCTTGAGGTGGTATACACAGCCCACCTTCCTCTATTCCCCCCCCCCACACACACACAATAATTATCCTACATTATAAATTGAACTAAGAGAGACTTATTGGCCCAAAATCTCTTGTTAAATTCTGCATCTGAGAGTGGATTTCAAGATAGGCCTTCTTGGTTGAGCAAGGAAACAATTACCTCTTATTTACCCTCTCAAGTCCCTTACTATGTTGCTGTGTGTGTGTGAACACACATCACTTTAAATAACTTGTAAGTAGCAGCTTCCTTCTCACTATGCATATGTGCTACTTTGGAGATAACACTGCTAGCCTATGATTCTGAAAGTGTGACAGGCTGTTAAAGGATAAAATAAGGCTAGCAAATGGAAGGAAACACACACACGTCAAACACCCCCACCCCCACGGCTGTTTTCAAAAGACTGGGTTTTTTTTTTCTGTGTCTGGGATAGAAATCTACACGGATTCAAAGAGGTTTATATACTGAATGAAAAAAAAAAAAGACAGCAAATTGCGGCTTAAAAAATTCCAAGCTACTTCTAAACCTGAAACAGTATCTCCCAATCAAGAAGAGATTAAACAAAAACACAATTTGTCCGGCAAATCCCTTGCTTTAAAAAAAAAAACGCAAACCAGAAAGACAGGTCTGAGCTTGTCTGCATCGTAAAGAGAAAAAGAAGCAGGTAACGTGGATCAAAGATGAATGCAAACATGACTGCAAAATTAGACCCATTCGTGTTAAGAGTGGCATGCTTTGCAAAATTTCATGTTGCAAAATTTGTAACTTTGCAAAATTTCACGTTGTCATTAAAATTTTCATCAAGCTCTTTAGTGCCTTTAGAAAATAAATAAGGAACATATAGTATGTGGCTGTTCAGTTTAAAAGGGAGAGGCATATGGTTCAACAATCGATTTCTTTCTTTCTGTTGTGATGTACTTCAATATAATTAAGGACTGGATAACTCAGTCTGCGTGAATTACAAATACTGAAATTTTGAATTCGGCCCCAATTATGTTGCTTTGCTCATACACAGTATAAAGAAGGCCTCAAGTTCAACCCTTGGGTTATAAATTACTTTGTAAAAGTCTAGAGAACGACTGCCAGTCAGTCGGTATTTAAAACAGTGAAACAGAATGGCTCATTGGTATAAAATATGTGATGTGTTTTGATTCAAAACATTCGGAATTCGGCCTATTTCTAGTGCAAAACTTTTGTGCTCAGACCAGGGACTCCTCCAAGTGTGTAAAAGGACACACAGATACACTTGACTGTATATTAGCCTTGTTAATTGGGGTGCCTTCCTTGGCTGCTATGCATTTTAATGTTTGTAGTTAGGGTGTATTTTTTTTTTAACGTGATATTGTTCACCTCCCGGAGTCACTTGTTGAGATGGGTGGCTATACAAATCAATCAAATAAATAAATAAATAATAAAACAGTTGTTCCCTGTGCACCATATGTTGCTTCAAGCAGACCAAGATATTTAAATCGTTTCAGAAGCATATGCTTGAAACCGCCCATTCTGTCCTTACAGCAGACTAGTTCAAATTAAATACAATCTGAATTGAAAAGTTTTGCGCATGCTTACTAGAACACAGTTTGGTTTTGAAATCCATATTATGTGTCTCTGTATATTGCAAATCTGTACAAGTTCATACTGTATATGGAACAGCTATATAAACAATCAGATTTAGTCCTCTTGTATAAGAAGTAGAGACATCTATCCATCTACAACAGTGGCCCCCAACCATTTGGGCACCAAGGACCGGTTCCGTGGAGAGAATTTTTTCAGTAGACCAGAAGAGGGCCTGGTTACATGTATTGCCTGCATCCTGTGGATGGGGCTTCGCTTGTTTACGTGGCCTGGTTTCTGGCATGCTGCGGACTGGTGCCAATCCACGGACTGGGGCTTGGGGACCTCTGATCTACAGCATTCTCCACTTCTTATGTCTATGGAGATTCCCAATTATCATGGTTCATGGTTAGGTCATAGATGTCCCAAAAGTGCTTTTCCAAAAGGCAATTGTACTTTGTTTTTTTAGGCAGAGATCCAAGCATGGCACATATGTAGTCTGGGCTGAGGTTAGTTCTATCCAGGGGTGGGTTCCTACCGGTTCGCTGGTAACCCGCTTCATGGGTGCGCTTGCCGATCGCCTGTCAAACGCGCACTGTGCGCGATTGACTTAAAAATCTTTGTGGTGTTTTGCAAGCACTCTGACCCAACAGCTGTGTGGTGGATAGTCACCTAATGTGTCGTCTTGCAGCAGTTGTTTCTTCATTACCGTGACAGGTTCAATTGTGACAGGTGAAGGGTAAAGTGACATCCTAAGAAGCCATTGTCTCATCTGAATCCAGTTTTAGTTCCCAAATCTTGCTGACAAAAGGCCAGATGTCTTTTGAAAAAAAGCACCCTTGGGACTCCACTTCTTATTCTTTTTTTTCTTTTTCTTTTTTGAAGTTTTCAGGTTAGTCAACTCTGCATTTTCAGGACACAACTCTGTGGCTCCTTCCACTAACAAAGTGGGTGAGTGACAATTAAGGGGAAGAGGAATATGTGTTGGCAACAAATGCCATTTCCATTGAACGTTTTGTCAGCCTTTGTCCTAATCCAGCTTTTCATCATTTCCCACACAAAAGGAACCAGGAGCCAATAGAAAAGAATATTAATAGTTGAACTATGGAGTCCTTGGTTCTGTCTTGAGCTTGGCTGCTTCCTTGCAGACGTTTGATTACCCAACTATAGGCAACATTTTATAAAGATGTTGGGTTATGAAACATCTGCAAGGAAACGACCAAGCTCAGACAGCACGAAACCAGGAGCTTTGAACTATCAAAATTTCACAAGAGGAATCTCTCTACTAATCTGCCCAGCGAGAGCTCCCTTGCCCTGCAGCTTCCTGAATAGACACCCCACCCAAATCCAAGATAACTTGATAGATGCTTTAGCAGAGGAGAATCTGGCGCACACATGGCTGTACTTCAATAGAGTATCGAAAGTCTCTGAACAGGAGGGACAGCACAGAGCAAAACCCCACCGATGTCCCCTTCCTGGATTAACAGAACCTGCAGCTTTTCTGACAGCCTGCCACCATGCATTTCAATCCATTACATCAGTTTGCAGATGGAAAGAAGCCATTCCTGATCTTCGTTTCTCCTCTGCCTTGCAGAAGAGATTCTGGAACAGGAAACCGCCTGATCCAGAATCAATTTTCCTACACCCGCTTTTTCAGAAACAGACACTTCTTTTTATCAAAAACACAGGGCAGAGTGGGATGTCTGCAGAAGATGTCTTGCAGGATTCAATATGGATCTAGAATCCTGTCAACCATGAACAGTGGACCTAAAAGGATTACACATTCAAACGTAATTCCATTCTGTATGAAATGTATACAGTGCTTTGACGTCACTGGATAAAAAAGGAAAGGCCACATCAGATTAGACATTTAATATATTTTGGCCTTACCCTTGGGAGATTCTTGTACAAAAGTCTTCAAAAAGAATAAAATAGCAAGATTAGTCGATATCCATCCTTTTCTCTCTCTCAAAATTTGTAGGTTTTTTTACAGCATGTGAAAAAGCTAAATAATTTTATGCTTCTAATATTATCCTCCTAAACTGTAATTAGCATTGGCAGAATCTTTTTTCTTTATTCTCTCTTCTCGATACTCTGACTTTAACAGAATGGTAGTTTTTAAACCCATTAAACTAAGATCAATGTATAGAAACAAGACAATGTATTGAGATTTATAATAACATAATAAAAAAGGGAAAGTGTGCAGTTAGTCCTCAATTTACAGTCATTCATTTAGCAATCATTCCAAGTTGCAATGGCACTGAAAAACTTGACTTACAACCGCTCCTTGAAATATAGAATAGAATAACAGAGTTGGAAGGGACCTTGAAGGTCTTGTAGTCCAACCCCCTGCTCAGGCAGGAAACCCTATACCATTTCAGACAAATGGTTATCCAAACTCTTCTTAAAAACTTCCAGTGTTGGATAATTCACAACTTCTGGAGGCAAGTAGCTCCACTGATTAATTGTTCTGTCAGGAAATTTCTACTTAGTTCTAGGTTGCTTCTCTACTTGATTACTTTCCATCCATTGCTTCTTGTCCTGCCCTCAGGTGCTTTGGAGAATAGCTTGACTCCCGCTTCTTTGTGGCAACTCCTGAGATATTGGAACACTGCTATCATGTCACCCCTAGTCCTTCTTTTCATTACAGTATGCATACCCGATTATAACTATTACAGCATCCCCATGTGATCAAAACTCAGATGCTTGACAACCAGCATGTATTTATGACATTGGATCATATGACTGCCATTTGCAACCTAGCCAGTCAGCTGCTCACAAACAAAATCAATAGAAGAAGTTAGATTGCTTAATGACCACCTGATTCACTTAGCAACTGCAAACAACACTTAACCCTTAGCAACCATTGCCAAAAAAAAAAGGTCATACAATCAAAGAGCAGCTCACTTTAGAATCGCCTTGCTGAGCAACTAAAATTCTGGTCCAAATTGTGATCAAAAGTGAAGGATTACTTATAGAATGCTCTTCCTCCCTTTGCAGCTCAAAACACTCAAGGCCTTTTAGTTTCAAAAAGATCCCAATACACATTTATAGCCATGAGCAATATAGGGAAAATGAACAGGTATTTTCTTCCTCTCACAATTCTAGAACTTGGGATCATTCTAACTTATTGTCAGACAGGAGACAAAAGACAAACAGAGATATCTTGCAGAGGGCTCTGAAAGGAAATCAGATAAATTCACATAACTGCATCAACATTGTATTCATTATGACACCTAAATGTCACTTCTGGGTACAGAAGACAATATTGCTGTGTACCAGCTGCTGATGTGGCCAAAGTCAGGAAGAACAGCTGCTTCCTTGATCGCCGTTGGAAGAATAATGACAGACTAGATCAGTGTTTCCCAACGTCAGCCATTTTAAGATGGGTGGATT